>JAEIIG010033028.1:0-11704 GCA_018904695.1 Drosophila parvula | reverse complement strand
TGATTTTTCCTTAATTTTTTGTTTTGAACAAACACTTCAAATGTAAACAAAGCCAGACCAACTGTTCGTGACATTCACATGTAGCCCGAGAATGTAGAATGGAATGGCGCTATAAAAGCTTATAAATGAAACGCAAAAGCAAAATATAAAACAAATCTTATATTATAAAATTTGTTTTTCTCGGTATACAGTTTTCTTTTTATTGAACTAATTTTTTTCGAAATTCAATTAACCAGAGGCAGGTCATCTCAGACTTTCTTTTGGCATACTGGGACGATGTCGGAGCCTTTTATTTTTAAGCGAAATATGGTATTTTTCTTTTCCGACTGCAAATGAAAATTGTTTTTCAAAAATAATAATAATAAGATAATAAGAAATAAGAGAACTCTTTTACAATAAACAATAAAAATGGTTCGGTATATTGTATCAGTTAGTAAATATTTAGATCTTCGGGGAGAATGGCAAATGTAGCCATTTTTTGGATAAATGAATTTTTTTATAAGGTGCTTCGTGTAAAAATATGGACCACTCCCGAAAATGTGATAATATGTAGCAGTAAAATCGAACTTAATATATAATATTAAGGCTATTTGTCTTGGGATTGATTTTTAGCTTTCACTTTCAAAAATATCTACATACTTACTACTCACTACTATTCCTATCACACAATTTTTAAGCCCATGTGTAAGCGAAACAGTCTCTGCTGTTGAAAAAGCCTACCAACATGTGTATATCCTTCTACTATAGTAGTTTACCTACTTTTATATGTATGCTTTAAGTGCTGTGCATTACACGAAGATGTCTGGGAGACGCACAGCTCCATAGGCTGCATCATGGGTAATTTCCCTTTTTGTGTGCAATGGGCGAAATCAGAAGACGGGGAAAACTTAAGCCCAGCTCAAGACCACGAGACTGAACATCAAGTAAAACTGTCCGCGGTCTCTGGCAGTACACGGAACGCTGGACCTAGGGACCCGGACACTGACAAAGGAATAATTTCGAAAAACAATATCCGCTGGCTCATTCCTTGTCCCGTTTCGCCAGTAAATCTGCAGGCTGCTTATTTGTACAATTTGCTTACGCTTGAAAGAATTTTCGGGATGAAGGAAAACCATTAGTGAAAGAGTTACAGATACTATGAAATGCATGAAAAAATGAATTACTCTTGATTAAAATCATAATATAATCCATCAATTCTGTCTTTTTTTAATTAATTAAATGAAAAATACTTAAATAATTCCATATTAGATAAAGTAACCATCTATTTAAATTTATACATTGATATAAATCTTCTTATCAGATTTTTTGAGTTCTTAAATAACACCGAAAATTCTAAAAACCAAACCTTATCGACTTAATTCTTTGAGCAGAGGCGATATCAATTCAAATTAATTTGTACGAGTAGTTTAATTCCCTCGTTTGGAAGCAGTATATACATATGTCAAAACGGCCCAAAATCATCTCATATAGCTGCCATAGGAACGAACGAAAGTTCGTTTCGTAGATATCCTAATAAAACTTCAAATATGTTTTTTATACCCGGTATAGGGGTACAAGAGTATTATAGCTTTGTGATAATCGAGACTGTATGTAACAGGCAGAAGGAATCATCTCCGATCTTATAAATCAGGCATTGCTACTAAATATAACAAAAAACAAAAAAGGAAAAAGGAAAACAAAAAAAATTAACCTCCAACCGCCGGTCGTCTGCGCCGACTTGCAGGTGCCTCCCAAAAAATTTATAATATATGCTTGTCCGTCCGTGTGAAACATCAGATTTCAGAGACTATAAGAGCTACTAGTGCTACTAAATTTGGTGCCAACATAAAAAAATGAAACACATCTGCTATACGCGTGACTTTCAATGTAAAGTATTTTAAAATTAGAGTAATTTAAATTTAACAGGCGAGCACACTCGAATGTCATTTTTTACTCGTTTTTTATGATTATAACAGTAGATTTAATGTTTTTTCGTCATATTTTGGCAATTTTTGAATATATCCAAATGAAATTTGCTATATTCTTTTTTTACATGAGCAGGTTCCATGCAAATCGGATAACTATATTATATAGCTGCTTTAGGAACTATCGGACTAAATTGGCATATTCTACAACGGTATATAAACTTGACTCCGCCTGAAGTTAGCTTTCCTTACTTGTCTTGCTAGCATTCTGATATTGTTATAGATTATTAAATGACCTGCTCCCTAGGCCAGTGAAGAAATCGTTTATGTTGAATACACTTTTCTGTATTAGATAATTTATTTGTTGGCAAACTTATTTGGGTCTCAACGAGATTGCCTTTACAGCCGCACAAAATTTCTTACGAAGAGCAGTTGGGCCAGCAGAAACTGGGGAACGAGTGTAAGATTTTGATTAGATCTAATCTCATATACTACACAAAATGTTGAACGAGATATGCTAATTTAATGTTTATTGTCCCAAGGTTTTCATGTAAACAAACCAAATTCAACTTTCTAAGGACTTTTATTGAATTTTTATAAAACTGCGACACCACGCTCCCACAGTATCCTGTTCATTTCAAGATGGTTGAGTCACCAACACCGCGAACATTCGTGCCAGGACATGAAAACAAACAAGAAAACGGTGAAGTTTAAGGGAACCCCTCTTCTCGGTGGAGGCGGGTTTTTTATACTTTGCTGTTTTCATTTTGAAATCAAAAAGCTGTTGAGGAACTCAACGAATACTGTGAAAAGTAAATCCCGCCAGAGAAAAGGAATAACCAAACGTGGCCGCAGTGCCCGGCGAGTAAACGAAGCGGCAAGATAAACATTATGCAAAAGTATAAACTTAAACATGAGTCGATACCGATAGCCGCGCCAGCTCAAAAGGGGCGCTTTTCGATATACATACATATGTACATAGAACGCAAAGAAGGCGCATTGGTGGGGTAATACCTGTGTACTGAGGAGTGTGCTGGGTTTTTAAAACGAGGCTCAAACTTATGTGAGTCAATTGACGAGATTCGCCTGGGAACACACACAACCTCCTATCGACCTTTTCGACTTGCCAACTTATTGGAAGGCGAAGTTTATTTATGTAGTTCACGTGATGTGAATTGGACCTGCGTTGGACATTTACTCTTTTTTATAATACTTAACAACATGTTTGTCTAATTTCCTTTTACCTTCACTGCGTTGCTATCTTCTGACTAAAATTATAATCAAAGGAGAATCTTAACGAGATGAGAAAAAAGTAATGGTAAAACATTCGACTTCGTAATTAACAGTGACGCTAATAAACAATTAATTACAAATAATTTAACTAGTTTCGTTTGTGACACTACGCTGCCAAATATCTAGACTTGAAAATAGAGTATTTTACGAGCGTGATGAAGCATTTAAATTGTGCTTAGTTTATTTTTTAATAATGTTACTGTTTATCGTCGCCAAATTTGATATCAGACATGTTTGCAGTTGGGTTCAATCGTCAATTTTATCTAACCTCGTTAAATGCTGTTTTTAATATAGCTGCCACAGTTTGAAAAATCAGCATAAGTTCGGTGTTTTTTTTTATAAGGGGCAAGGGTTCCCGTAAGGGATTTTCTTCAATATCAAAGTATAAAACTAAATATATTATATATTTGTAAGTTATCTGTTGGCTTTCTGTTTCTTACATACATATTTTAAACAAATGAGCATAAAGTGATTATATCGTGAAATATCAAGTACTTATTATAGGGATTTTTATGCATTACTTTTTGATTTACATGCTTTAACTTGTTTTTGTCCATGTATGTAGGATTGTAATGCATACTGCTTACTGACTGATATACCGCACATCACAGATTGGATCGAAATACTTCTATATACAATATAAAAGATGTTAAATGATTAATTGAGCATAACAAAATTGTATCTTTAAAACTGGCAGGATGGCGTAACTCTTAATTATAATACAAATATTACTACATATTATTTTGAAAATCTTACTTTTCATAAACGGATAATTAGCTTATATTTAAGGGTGATTTATTAAATACCATAGTTTTAATAACACATACTTTTTTAAATTTATAATTTTCCAAAAAGGCAAACCAAAAGCGACATATTTTCATGTTAGATTTTTAAAGATGTTTTTTGAAGATTGCGAATAAATTTGTAAATAAAACAACAGAATATCATACAAATTGAAGTATTGTACATTTTATACATGGAAATGCTGCACATAATTAAAACACCTGCGGACCGAAGGCAATAATACAGGCATTTAGTGAGGTATTGAGGGATTTCGATTTTCAACAAAGCCATTGCAGTGAAAGTTGTATCCTTGGCACACCTGTTAGTACAAACACCTCTTGAAAACATAAAATAAAATCTCGGCACATGTTTTGTTATATAATACTTTGAATGCTTACGAAAGTGGCATTCGACATTAGAAAATTGCCCATATATGTATGCTAAGTATAGAGAGAGTCTCTTCAGGAATTCTTTTCCTAGCATAGCTAAGCATGAGTGCTGTTATATAGCCTGCAATTTGTTGTGTCCATTAACACAGCCTCCAGGCGCAATGGCGTTTAAAGCCTTTTCTAACAGCTGTTTCCGTGCTCTTCGGCGACGGATTGTTCAGTAAAGACATCGATTGAGAAGCATTGAGGCGCAGCTTGTAGTACATATCTTTATATTCGGAGCACGCGTGCACCCTCAAGTATGCGGCTTATAGCAACCAACAGCCCTGAGGCGATGTGCATGAGTTTCCTGTTTTGCTATTCAGCGCCGGCCACAGAGTTGCCCCTTATCCTAGCTTGGAGCTTGGAGATGATTGTGAAAAATTACAGTTGTTTGAGTGTATAAAGCTCACGGTAGTTCTGCGGGAGCTTGACCGCTCATTTATCACCGCAAAGCCAACCAGAATTTGACCTTTATCAATTTTATTGCTGTTACTGCCCACCTTCAATATGAGTATACGTTGGGTTGGGCCCGGCAAGCATCGCTTTTAAGCAAACATGTATATCTAATGTTATATTTAGCAGGCGCTCACAACATTTTGTATTCCAAGTCTCAGGACGTGTCCTGATTTATTACATATTCGTGAATGTCTGTGACTGACGTGATTCCCAGTCGATGTTATTTCTACCGCCACCAGGGTCCAGAACATGGTCCCTAACTTGTGCCGAATTGTGACAATTGGCGGCCCGGCGCTAGAAAAGCAGATGGGGTAAATTATTGCCGGTGGAATTGAATTAAGTTTAAAAAAATGCACGTCTAATGCTATTAAAGTAATGCAAAATTCAATTTTACAGCTTACAAGGTATATTAAAATAAGTTTGTTTAAATGAAATGGTGGTGGAAGTGAAAAAACAAACAAATTTCCGAAATTGCAGCTGTTGGGTCCGTTGTTTTTGTGATGAGGTTGAATTCTAGAAAATCGTGTCAAACGACACCTCAATTAATCTATACAAGAAAAAATATATATTATCGCCATTTCCAAAATTAAAACTTACTGTAATGTTTATATTTCTTTCTGTGATCGCCGGTTTAAATGCCTTTATCCACTTTTGAACAACTACGAACAAAGCAAAGGGAATTTTAGTTTTTATCATTGTATATTGCTTGTTTTTAGTTTTAAGAACTAAAGATCAACAAGTATAGTATATAAAATGTACGACTCAAAATGCCCTTTTAAATGATACCTGAGACCCGGTGTAGCCAACCTGTGCGAGCGCACTCATGTGTGGCGACTGTAGCTATATTTGGTTAAAAGAAACTTGAAAAAATTCGCATTTAATGGTAAGCAAACCTCTCTCTGTCAGGGTGAAAAAAGTGAATTTACTTTGCCAGCACATTTATTAATAAGGAGTTTCCTTCTGCTGAACAAGGTTGTATAATTCGTGTGAAGCCACATTTTGTCCTTAAAGTTATAATGAGATATAAGAGGAAATGGTTTTGATTATTTTGCAAATTTAGTATTGGACAAGTGTGAGTTTTCGCCAGACAATATTATTAGTTAGTAACTAAGTCTAGAAGCTACAAACAATTAACAAAACTAAAGCAAGGCACTCTTTTAGTTCAAACAGTTTTCGCACTATTAGATAAGTAGAGATCACAGCATCGAGCAAAGGTAGGTTTTTGTTGTGCTTAATTAAGAAATGCCTGCTCAAGGTGAACTAATATAATTAAAAAGAAAAGGTTAACGTTTTATTTACCTATAAGTTTCTGAAGGCAACTAATTATTTCATTTGCCAGAGAAAATAACCTTTCACCGATCTCTCTCAGCTTGTTAATGTCATATTCGCACGCAAGGTGCCGTCTTCAAAAATATACATACGCCTCCGTCTTATCTTTTAGAATTTGAGTCGCCATGACTATTTTCTTCTGTTAACACCTCCAAAACTGTATTCCTTATATACTCCCAGTTGGAACATGACTAAGATGTATAAACTAGAATGGATCAGTGGCAAATCTAAACGACTAAAAGCTATATATCAAAAATTTTAAGAGTAAACTAATTATGTTAATTATGTTGATATGTTATTTTGGCGCCCCAATACCATCCGGAGTCGTTGCAGCTGCATACCAATTTGTATTCCTGTCCGATCCATATTTTTGACATATGCAGGACAAACTTTGATAGTCAGGATCCTTTTCGCGTCCAATGTTCGAATCCAGTTATTATCTTCAGATCGTATCACCATTTTCTAAGTCTTAAATGATATGTAAGCTTAATATTTTTAGTTGTATTATAATTGTATTAATAGTGTTGTAGGCCTATATATTGACATATATTTGCCAATTCTTATGCTTAAATAAAATGAAACATTATCAACTTTATTACATCATCTTAGAACCATTGGTGTAGGGCAGTGTATAAAACGTATAAAGTATAAATCGAATATTATCAAAACAATCAACAAATATAAATCTACAATAATAATGTATTTTTTAATTGGATATATGTATAATATGAGTGAGGCGACCAATATCATTGCTCGCCTGAGGTGAGTCCCACTTAGTTTAGCGGTCCAAGTTCTTATGCCTTCCTCAATACCGACCGAGTAAGGGAAGTTCAGGAAGGGGCTGCTTTCACGTAAGGGGGTCATCGTGTAATATTAAGATATGACCTAAACTTATTGGTTTTGGTGTGATGACTACTTTGTCTTCTTTTCATAAAAGCGGTATGTGCGTCAACTTGAGGCTTGCCTCTTATATGATCTGTAACCAACTACCTAATGTCTGCCACATTTCAAGAATGATTATATCAGTCGTCCGTGTCTGGAACCCTCGGTCGCAGAGCTCTATCGTAGGTTTCATACGAAATGCTTCATTCTTAGGGACTCTTCGAGACCTTGGTCTCATAACAAGTATTCTCTGTCATATCTTTGGACCACGATGGCGGATACTGTTTCCTAAAAATATAAATGTTGTTGTGAACCCATGTTTTTCTACCCGGTTGTTTTTATAATTCATTTGAAAAATGAGGTGTAAGGAGGTCTTACCCAACCCCGATCATTTTCGGGATAATAAAGGTTGGTATGTTCCCATGTTATGTACTGTAACATTACGGTAAATAACGTTCTCGAAAATAGACTTGTTGTTACTTATTGTATGAATTCAATGTCGATGTCCTTATCACGGCGAAGGACCGTTAGATTAACTGAAGCGGCATCAATATGGGTGGCCGTAGGGTCGGATGACTTGTCGTTGATAGCCATATTTTCCACCAGCTCGTCCGGCTCCGTGGCTTTACGAATCCCGTACTACATCACTAGATGCACTACATCACCAGACATCAGATCGATCTTTATTGGCCTGTTGGGTTACCGGTTACCAAACTCTCAAAAGTGGAAACCACCTTACAATTGTATACAAATTACTGTTCAGGGACTGTCTTTACAGGGATCTTTTAATATTGGATGATTTGCATTCAATTTTTGCTTTTTAATTAATTAATATTTAATTTCTATTTTCGTAATTTTACTACTATTCGTGACAGAATTTTAAAATGGACATTTTTGGAGTCACTTTTGTCTTACACTGTTAAGTGGTTTTATTTAATATCAGATGTTTTTGTTTGGAACTCACAGATTAAAAATGAAAGACAACAGTTTTGCTAGTTTTTTTCCAATAAAAATAGTTTTTTATTTGTGCAAATGTATCTTCAATACATATATTACATATAATACGGATAGCACCGACATGCAGACTTCAATATTACGTTTACGTTTGACCGATCGTAAAAAGACATTCGAAAGGAATTACAAAAGGTTGCGCATACTTGGACTTCCAAAAAATCAATTGGTGGAGGAAAACTCAAGTTTTTTAATTTTGTTTTAGACCTAGTATCTAGCGCATCCAACGACCCCTCTAAGGCATCTTTAAAACATATTGAATAAACCAGGATTGATGGGTCCTTTTCAAATTACAACGTTTTCATGTTTCTGTGTTTGTCTGTCTGTATGAATCAAATCGCTCCTGAAGATGCCAGGAAACACATTTATTATATTAAACAGCTGGAAAACAAAAGTTCTACAAAATTTTTTATTTTCCCGCTAGTTTTTATCTTAAAAATACTATTCACTTACCAACCTAATTAATCTAATTAGAAGAATAATAACATTTTGAATTGAAATAATTTTTTATTTTTGTTTTAATTTTGTCAAAAACGGAGTTATGAGTGCGGGAAATTTATCCGTCCACAGAGAGATATATATATACATATTTTTAATTTTAGAAACTATTTATGACACCTAGTGACCATAAAAAGGTGAAACAGGCATCCTTCGTAACGGTAAGTGGAAAAAGTAACATTTAAGTGGAATAATGTTCTTGGTTTCAGAACAATATTACCTTATTCTTATACTTGAGTCAGAGTGTCACTTAAAAATGTATGCAATGATTCTCTGCGGTGCTCGGTTATAAATACTTAATTTATGCAAATTAAATGATTCCCGGTAGTCGTCCGCAGAACCAGATACGCCAACGCAGATGCCAGCTTCCCGGACGATGACAGCATCCACGATATGCCCCATTTCGGCTAATTAGCATAAGGGAAGTTCGGTTGTTGGTTAGACTAAACTTCGTTACACTGCCTGCCTACTTGCCCCTGGATGCGAGTGTCCCAAGCACTTAGGCCGGGAATTCCGGTTACGTTTTTGTTGCTTCCACTCCCGGCTATTGGCCAACGCCAACTAATTAATTCTCGCTCTTGCCACTACCCACTAAGGTCGAGCGAAAGAAGCGCCCCGAGAAAGGGTGCAAATGGGAGCCCCCACCAGATCCGGCTCAACTCGTTTCTAGGGCCGATTCTGCTTTTGTCGAATTCCACGGCAGCCATATCGTTGCCGTGTGCTCTACGCGTGTAGTTTTCCCAGTTAATGTGGCAAATATGTTAACAAGCCTCTTTACAATATGCCATAAAACACATAGACTGCTCAGGACAAAAGTCAGCGGAATTCTGCGGTATGTTTGCATAGGCTTCCCCTAGGCTAGCAATCCTTCCCGTCCCGGACAAGTCGAAGTGGCGGAAGCCGGTGCTCCCTGCTTACTCAGATGTGTTGTAAAATTACGCATTAGTTTCATTATGCGGCATATTAAAATCTTCTTAATTACGAAACGTAATCAACAAAGGTTCGGTGCACGTCCATGAGCACTGTGCGCATTTTGTGCTGTGCCTTGCTCGGCCCTCTTTACATATTTGTTACTGTTGCCTGTCCCACCCGAGTACGTGACGAGTGGTGCAGGCAAGAAAAGTCGGAGTAAACGAAAATGTATGTAGCTAAATTATCATGAGTAGTCTAAAATTTTTCAATTCGGTTAATGTTTGCTTACGCACAGTATCTGTGTACATTGTACACACCAAACTTTATGTAGCAAGTGATTAAGCACATGCACAAAAGGGGGACAGTAGCTCTGTCTTGCCTTCTTGAAACAGGGTTAAATATACAATTGTGTTACCGTCGCTCGTATACTCATTTATTTGGTTCTTTAGGAATCAATTGGGTTCCCTTATTTATTATAATACAACTACATTAAAGTAATCTAATAAAATTCAATACGGAACTAAATTAAACTATTTTATTTGACATTTTAAAGTATCTATTAAGTACACGTAGTCATTTTATGTTATGTTGTAGTCTTACATTGTACAATACATTACATTATGCATTATTTTGAATAAAATATATCAGTTGGGAAATTAAAAGGGAAGAACATTGGGTATAATGTAATTGTAAAATAGGTAGACGAGTGACAATTGACCAAGTTTTGTCCAAGTGACTTAAAATCACTGTGAACATGATGTTCAATAATCATATTGCAGTTCAGATACCCAAGGAATATAGCAAGTAAATTCATAACTTCTTCGATCTTCGGTTTGGCTATGAGGTCTTTATTTAGAGCAGATGAGAGTTGTAGACTCAAATGTACTGCCACTAATATCAATGAATGTGGATTCAACAATATAGTACTATCAACTTGACTGGTTTGGAAATGCTCAAAAGTGAATTTTTTTGGTGACATAGATGTCTACGCCTCCGGCATGCTCCACCCGATTAGTCATAAAAAACACTAAAAACACGTACACATCATACATAAAAAGAAACATCCCTAATGCCATTGATAAACCAAGTTAATCACACACAAATTAAATTAACATGAGGTGCAACAAATATATCTCTAAACTCATCAATTTTTCCCACTACACGTTGGGCATTTATATTGACAATCTTAAGACCCTATCTTTGTTTACAAAAAAATATTAAAAAGACTACTCGACGATGTATTATTTGAAACGACCTGCATAAGAAAAGACATTGATGAATAGTGGGAACACACAAAACGATTTTACTAATTAACTTTTATAATTTTAAAAGATATAATATTTTGAGTAACTTAACAGGATTGATCTTAAAAATATTATCAAAATGAGTATGGGACTATAAGTAAGATTAGTTCTGAATATTATTTTAAATTTCATGTAAACCAGACTACTACGAGTATATCACTTAGCTGCCATAGGAACAATTGGCCCAAAATGACATATTTTTGCTATTTGGGAAGATAACTAAGTAAAACTTCATATGTGCTTCTTTTTTACGAGCATAACAGCAGATTTAAGATTTCATGTAAATTGGTCTACTTTATCATACGTATACCTGCTACAGTAACGATCGGGCCAAATTTGCCAAATGGTTATATCATTTAGCCGCTAGTAACTACCGGAATAAATTGGCATATTCTGCAAGGGAATATAAACTTCGACCATATTGCGGCCTTTTTTTTATATTTGACCAAAATCGAATAATAAACATGGAAGCTATTAAGCAATAAAATTGTAATTTTCAGACTTAAACAACATTGACGTCGCACTATTTATTAATTCCAGCTCTTTATTTAGTTCTTCCTTGACTTTTTTTTGGTAATAAATAATAACTTTTGAACCATTGGAGATAATTAAATGATGTACACGGAATATTATAGATAATTGATCTACCTTTAAAATTATTGCTCGAGACAGGGAGTGGGCGTGGCAGAGGCGTACTTACAAATTGGCAAAGTCAAAATTTATGCACAAATCCATTTTTTTATTTTTTAAGTTATTGTTTTGTTTATGTTTTAATTTTTAAAAATTAATAAAAATAAAAGGAAAATTGGGTTATTTTTTTTTTAATCATAGATTAAAAATATTAATTAATTAATTATTAAAATATTTCAACATTTTTTGAAATAATGATCCCAATTCATTA
>JAEIIG010033018.1:0-16979 GCA_018904695.1 Drosophila parvula | reverse complement strand
ATGTAGGGATTTCCCTGACAAAATAAATACCCAATTGATAATCTTTATGAAACGACTGCAATTTTGAATACGATCTCGGGTAACCCTTGTGCGAGACTCAATTTATATAAATATGTTCATCTCGTTTACTCTTTTTCGGGTGCGGAAAGGGTTTTGATAAACTTTTTACACATTATATGGGTAACATTGTCCCGTTGTTGCTATACCAGCATTAACCCACTCCTGGCCCGCACAGCTCGTTTTCCGCGCAGTGGGTGTAAAAAAGTTGAAAGCAGACTTAATGGCGCCACTTGCGCTTAAAATTTATTTTATGATGCGCATGCTAAGCCACAGTTGAATTTTAAAATACATCCACGAAGTGGCTTATCCTTGAGGGAGCCGCCGAGAGCCCGAGAGGAAGAACTCTTTCGAAAAAGTTTCGCGCTCCTTTTTTTTTCGGGGTCTGGGTTGGGGTTGGGAGCTGTGTGTTTGGGGGGGTGGTGTGGAAAATGGCATGTTAGCATGTGCCTTGGCTGTCAAGAACGCTGCGGGGCTTAACGAAAGGATTTATGTATCAACGCTTTAAAATTTCGCCCAGATAACGCGCGTTTAATTGGCTCGGGGAGCGTGTGTGTTTGTGTGTGTGTGCCGGGCGAAAAACTTATCCTGGCAGCTCCTTTTGCTCCTTTTTCCTATGCCCATTCTTTGCCTTTTTTCCCCGCGCGTTTCCCTGGGGCTCATATGATTTCCACATTTTTCCTAGAAGCCACCCCCCAACCACCCCGCATATGTATTCGGTTGTGCTAACTGCGTTCAAATCTTTTTTAAAACTGCGTGTCGCCGCTTATCTGAGTTTTAGAAAATTGAGTGTTGGCTTGCTTCAGTTGAAAGGGTTGTTTTTAAATAAGGAAATATATATCTAAGGTTAGAGATCTATTTAGTAACAATTTCTCACTTTAAATAATAAAAAGTCAAGTTATTTAACAGCCACATTTCCTAATTATACTTTTCCGGCTTGTATTCAAAGGCTTTCCTTGGCCACACACTTTAATCGTATGCTTGAGCTGCTACCGTTACGGTCTTTAGACTTATTTTACGACTTTTGCTCCTCAAATTATGAAATCCAATTCGGGACAAAACAATCTCAACATTGTTCAATGAAAATTCCCATCCATTTCCGAGGGGCAAACATATCAATGTGAAAGGTTTAAGCGACCTTGAGGGGCAACTTAACACATAATACAGAGCAAAACGCGAGATGATGAAAAAGTTCTTTGGACAAATAAAAATTAGTCTTTCGCCATAATCAAGTCATAATATTGTGATAACTATTGTCTGGCCGCCGAACTGATTTAAGCAGCTTACTCTTGACAAAAGTCGAGACCATTGCTGAGGCTTATATACCTCTCGATCTCTTTTGCCTCCTCCCTAATCAGCTTATGTATTTTAAGTTTTTCGACAATATAAAGTGTTAATTTGTTTGAAGAAATCAAATCGTATGCAAACTAAGCTGAAAATATGTTGCGCAAAAAGTGATCGAATCTGTAAAATCGATGCGGCAACGTTGACATAATTTTCAAACATGAAAACACACTTTAAGCGGCGATAAAATGCAATAAATTAGAATTTAATTAAACTAAAAGCCGAAACGTTAATTTGACTGGAGATGTGAGTTTGGTGGGCCAACTGGGGAATTCTTTCAGCCTTTCATAAGCGGGCAGTAAAAATGTCAAAATATTGTGCTCGGCCCAGAGCCAGAGAAGCTGTCAGGCTGTCAAGCATATTCAAAACTCACCTCTCATTGTCATTGTCATTCAGAGAGAATCCCCTGCTCTAATCTTGCGGAAGATGTGTGCACTTCAAGAAAAAAGGCATGAGAATATGTTAAAAATTAGACTGTAAATGTAGAGCAAATAAGAAATTATAAATATTTATTTAGCTAAACTAAGATATAAAAGTTAGTCAAAGCACAAAAGTTGGTATTATATATTTAGTATAACTTCAGTATTTATTTAGTATTTATTAATTAATTTAAAATTGTATTTTTATATGTTTTGTGTTATCATTATTAAATTAAACTAGATCTGCCTACAAATGTTGTTAGCAAAAAGCTAGAGCTTTTATAGTATCTGAGATCTAGTGCCTTATACATACAGGTGGACAGATGGACCGACGGACAGAAGGACAAACGGACAAACGGACAGACGGACAAACGGACAAACGGACAAACGGACATGGCTAATTGGAGTCGCCTAGTAAGACGAATGCGTTCGTTTGTCGGTTTCAATTATAATAACTCTGTGATCAGGCGCAATAATATAACACAACAAAATGCCTTATATTTTTTGTGAGTCAAGATTTTTTTTAAATATAATATTTGATAGCTAACCATTTTCTGTAAGTGTAGCACTCGTGTGAGACCCGGGGCCCAGGTGGGTCCGTCCATTGTTGTGCCTCGCTTCTAACGCCTCACTAAACAACACGAGCTTATGTCCGTAAACCTAATGAACGGATTAACTATCCCCCGCGGGCTCCGCGCCATCGGATCCGATCCGCCGATATTTCATGGTTGGTGCTTTGTGTGAAAGATCTTACATCGGATCAACTCCGGGCCGTGTGTGGCAAGGTGATAAACTTTGATATTTTAATGATATTTTCAACAAAACGCTGCTCGTTGCACATAAAAAAACATCGTCTTTTTTTTTCGCTTCTCCTACTCCTTTTCTTCGGCTAACTCTCTCGCCTGGTGTGGCATTGTCGAAGAATTGTAACTGTTTGGCTTAAATCGGGTTCGCTTTATAGCCCCCCAGAGTATCGGCATTTGGTTGGTATTTTCTTTTCCTTGCCTTGTGGCATTAAACTGATTTTACAGGTGTTTAATGATTTATGAGCTGTAAAAAATCTCAATTTTCGAAGTTGTTACTGATATTTGGCATCTTGTGGGCTCGGAGATACAGATTGCATATATCGAAGAACTTACAATGTTAGGAGAAGTGCCATTTCGATTAGGTTGGTTGATGGATTGCTGGCTTTGCTGATCATTAAAAATTAAGAACTTGTATTTCCAAGATAATAATTTAAAATATTTTATAAATTACCATTTTAGTTGTATAATTAGAAAATATTATAGGGAAAACTTCACATATTTGAAAGCAAGAACTGGAGAAATCTCTGTCAAATCATTTTTTAAAGGCATAAAACCTTGTAAATTCCCAAAAACAAAATCAATTCGATTTCGACCATTTAACGCTCGTTTAGTAGTTAAATTCAGTGACCATTCGAAAGCTGCCATTCCTTTGTTTATATTGTGGTATTTATGTAAATATTGAAAGAATTTTAAACGCTTTATGAGTCTTTTCGGAAACCCAATAGCCCCAGCTCCCCTATCGATCATCTCGGGTATCATCTATTCTCCTTTCTCTGATTTGAACGCGCTCCCAAAAGCAATTTTAATACGTTTTCCAATTCCGTGTAACACGAAACGCTTGCCGTTTTTTTCTGTTTTGAATATCTTTTACAGTAAGAGACTGTCGAGTTTTTCTCTTCAGTTTTTTTTTTTTTTTATGGCAATATAAACGCGACGATTAAAACGTAAAAATCAACATTTAAAATCATGTTCGGTTTAATTTCGAACCGAATTAATGCGGCTAGCTAGAGTTGGAGCTGAAGCTGAAGCTGGCCAAGTAAACTGGCTGAGCAGCGGAGCGTCTAAGCCGAGAGCTATCCGCGGCCATGTCAGACATATCAACTTAGCCAAGTTAGTCAACCGGAGTTGGTCATTCCGCTCAGCATTCAGCGGCTAATAAAATGCCTGAGTTATCCCGCATGAAATGAAAGGAAATATCACGAGATGCACCGGTCGGTCGGTTGGTCGGACGGTCGGTCGTCTCATGGCACATCATTAAAATCAACGTTTACATACGGCAAACATCAATGCAGACACAACAAAACCTTTTTTTAAACTGCAGATAAAAATCAGCAAAGCGGCGCAAACACACTGCGAAACAAATGTGCAAAATATTGTATAATTTACATTTAAACGAAAGCGCGAAACACGAACACACGTTCGCTCGCGAAGGAAGGTGCTTCTGCCGGCTGCTGGCCAAGATTGCCTACTTCCTGAGCCTGAGCTGCTCCGAAGCTCATTTACAATTCCAATTATGCACAACATTTTCTAATTACACGACGATCCACGCTCCACACCGTTGCGACGCTGGCGAGGAATGCCGCGGATGCAGCGGATCGATGCACTGGAAGAAACGGAACTCAGTTCTCTAGAAATCAAGGGGGAAAAAGTACTTTTACTAAATAGAATTAATTGTTAGAAGTATGATGAAAGTTAGATTGTTCTTTTATGCTTAACAAATGTAGTGTAAATTTCATTAACTTGATATTTTCTCTTATTTTTCTTTATAATTCCTAACCAGTTCTTCACGTTGTGCACGAAATCTTAATTAAATTGAAATTGTTCCATTTTTACTTTAATTTATATGAGGCTTTAGGATAGTATAAGTATTTAGCATTGTTCTTGATATTTTGATAATGTTTTAGCACAGGATAAAGAACTTAGATTTAATTTGTGTTTTCACTATCTTTGCTTATATTTTCCAAGTGGTTTCAGCATTGCATTTAAAATATATGTATTTTAACTAGGATTTTCGATTTGTAACACCTTAGAATTTAACAATATATTTTTAAAGAAAATTCCCATTAATAGCACAACATAATTTAATAATATTCCCTGGCTTGATGGATTATTCTAGAAAATGTAATACCCCGCTCATGCATATAACATCTCCATTAAGTTAGTTAGTTTAAAATATTTTCATCAGACTCCCGGAAATATTTTTCTTGACTTTAAGATCTCGTTTTCTTCAGTGTACACGATAGCGTTCACATATATCAGCGACGTCGTCGCGCTGATTTCATTTGACTACCAAAGGCGTGGGCCGTGTGTGTGTGTGTGGAAATGTGTGGATATGCCATGCCCGCTGGTCATCATCACCTGGCACCACCCCAGCCCCTTTCCCCCATCATTGCCCCCCCTCACCATCGGAATATACTCCTTAATTATCGTATGGTTTTAATGTGCAGCTAATTGTGTTGCAATCATATTGCCGTACACTGAGCAAGTATTTTAATTGCCCTGCACTTAAATTCAATCATTTTCCTCGCTGCTCGTTTTCGTATCTTTTACGTTTGTTGTTTTTGTTGCTGCTGCATTTTCATTTCAATTTCACATTCTGCGGCCAGCATATTTTTTTCTGTTTAATTTCTTCGCCGCATTACACATACGCCGTGTGTACAGCCTAGTATCACATACATATATATTGTATGTGGTGCATGCTGCATATATGTAGATATATATTTTTTTCAACAGCTGTTAAATTAGTTCAACACTTCAGTTGACGGCATGTTCCATTGGCATGACATTCAACTGACAGTTGGTAATCTCTGGCATGTTGGCAATTTCAGACAGAAACGCCAAACGGACGGACGACCGACTGACAGACAAGCAAAATGTGAACGAGATGGTATGTATAGGCAAAGGCAGGCGGGGAAAATACACACTGGCAAAAAACAATGGAATAATTGTAATTAATTGTTCATTTTTGTTGCATAATTAATGTGGCAGGTCTCGGAATAGAGAGATTATGCAGTGGATTATGAAGGGGTGTGGACACTGCGAGAAAGAATAGACTAGCGCTGTATTTGTTGCTATTAAAAAGCTTTTCAAATTGTTGAACCTTAAAAGAAAAGTAAATTTTAAAGTTTGAATGGGTTTTTGATGTAATTACATTTTATCCTAGTTCGTTTTTAATAAACTTGTTTATTAGCATTTTTTGTGAGCCTTTTAAAGGGATTTCGAATCACTTAATGCTTGTACTTCGTTCTTAAATACTTTAAAATAAATGTATAAATTTATATCTTAAGTACTTAGATTTAACAAAACGATGTATAGAAAAATAGTTCTAAAAAATACTATGGTTTTTGTATTTCTAAGCTTCCCATTGCCATGGATTTACATTTTTCTCCCAGTGCCATTCACTCGCATGCCTCAAGTTCAAGTTGAGTTGCATGCACTGTTGCTACAAATAAAATTGTTGCACTTAAGCAGTTACAACATCAGCCGGCAACCTGCAACCGGCAACTATTCCAAGGGATTTGAGCAAGGGACTCAAGAGATCTCACTATACACCTCCTGAGGCCCCCGAGGGCGGCTTGTAAATATTCACGTTGATGTTTTTATTATGATTAACATAAAGGGTGTGGCCGAGTTGGGGCAGAGCTATCTCTGCTATCTGCGGATTATCGAGCCATTTAGCCAAGCACAATTATCGCACGGCAGAAGGTATTTGGGTTCCCAATTTCTCAATTCTCGATTTAAGGCTTGCGTGGGTGGAATTATTCTCTATCTCTCTCTCTGTCGATAAAGAAGCATTTTTCATATGCCTCCATCGATGACGATATTTCGCTGAGGCAGAGGCAGACGTAGCGACGACGACGCCTTGCAGTACAGTGAAAACCACCTGCTGGGCGACGGACACAGGACCCAATAATCAGTTAAATGGCCGCGAACGGCAACAGGAGACGGACAGCATTTGGCCACAATGAACACACCATAAAGCAAAAGTCAAACAAAAAATTAATAAAAGCGAACACGGACCCCAAAAGGCTGCGCGACTCTGGGTCTGGGTTCTGAGTTCTGAATTCTGAATTCTGAGCTCACAGCTCAGAGTTCTCGGAGTCTCTGAGACCTGCAGTTGGTCTTTTTGCATGTCGAACGATCGATCAAAATATAAACGAGGGTATGCAAATGTTAGGGGTCTCGCCAACGAGCTGCACTGGGAGAAAAGTAGGCGTTGGAAGTGAAAAAGTAGCTCTAAGAGTTTAATCTTTAAAAGCTTTTCATTTTGGTATCTCACACTCTCTTAGAAACCTGTGGCATACTTATCTTACAATTCGATATTCTAATTTACCTATTTTTTTTTATTTTTGTCTTGACTATAAGTTATGTACTATAATAAAGTAAATATATATTTTTTCCTTGTGTACCTCCGCCTGTTCGCATCGATGAGGTTCAGTTGCAAAGCAGCTTATACGCACATCCTTTCGAAATGCTTCTATAAAAACGGAGAAACATCCACAAATACCTTCTTGGGCATTAAAAGCGCATATAAAACTGTCAAATTGTTTTGTGCCATTCGAAAATTATGAGCCTTCATTAGCGTTCAGCTTGTATGCAGTTTGTTAAGTGAAATTGAAAACACAACTCGGTACCTGGGACCTGCGATTTAGTATCCTCTGGAATTCTGGCCTTAACACTCTGGAGTTTTTTTTTTTTTGTTTTTTAACCTGCTGTGCTGGGTATATTTTTTGGGGTCTAACGCATGTGTTGACAGCTTATTAATGTTCGGCCATAAATCGGACTGAAGGGGTAACAAGGCCAGGATTTCGATATTCGATTGGCAACATTGTAGCTGGGGGACAGGTCAAAGTATAAGTAAAAATATGAGTTGCAAATGATTGTAAATATAAATTTAAGGCTTGGCTTAAATAAAATTAAGGCAGACACTTTACACTGACCTCTAGTGGAATTTCCCTTGAGTTCAGCTGTACATTTTCAAGTGGACCTTGTTCAAATCAAACTTTTTGAAAATCCAGCTCTATGGGTGGTCCTCTAAACAAACTGCACAATTTGTTTTGCAAAAATTGCGATACGACGACTCCCCCCGTTGGCAGAAACTCTCATCGCATCGCAAACTGGCCACGAGAGCCGTAATGCTGTCAGATCTGACAGTTATAATTGCCCCATCATAATGCTGCGTCATGTCTATGACAATTTAATTGTGGCTAGGAAAGCGCGCAATTACATGTCGTTGCGAGGCAGGAAAAAAACAACAACAAAATAAAAATAGAGAAAAAACGGGGCAGAAAAAAATAATAAAAAAATTGAGAATTTGCAATTGAAAGCACAAATTTGCATTCACTGGCAGCGTGGCACAGCCTTACTTACACCCAATTAAAATTGTTCACACGTTCGCATAATTAATACTCAAATAGAGGCACTTGTCAACTCAGTAGCGGCGGCGGCGGCGGCATTGTCTGGTTCCTGACTTTCCTTCGGCATCAAAGTGCAAATTTGCCACAAAGTCAGCTTCTGCGAAGGTCTCCCTCTTGCCGGCTAATTATGATTTTTTGTAACGAAAACAGACAGCCGTTTGAGGCGGCCCCGGATAATATTTACGCATATGACAAATAAAAATGTCGCAAAAATGCCAAAAGAGTGGAGAGGAATTTTTAAAATAAAAAAAAATAGAGGGGGGAAAACGGGGCTGAGAAAGGAAAACCAGGCCGGTCGCCGCCTTGCCTTTGACTGACAGACAAAGTGTTGCTTGCCATTGGGCAGGCAAAAACTGTCATCTGTCAATTTGACAGTTTAACTAGGTAATTAGTATGTGTGTGCATCGAGTGTGTGTGTGGTGTGCATAGGTTGTGTGTGTGTGTGTGGCGACTAGAAGCGCGCCTGTCACTGAGCAATGAAGTGAGCCACTTGAGCCTGCCACTGATTCTTGGAGGCCCCACCAGACACACTCCGAGAAATTAAGACATTCTGACAGTTGGGAAAAGGGATTTATGGTTAAAATTTCATTTCCCTAACTTCCGGTTAAAACTTAAACTAACTATATAGTCAATAAAAGCCGTCGTAATTCCTCAATTCTTAAGAACTAAGCCTACAAAATATTTAAATAATATTTAAAATTATTCATAGTTACCCAAACAATCAGTATTAAAATTCCTATTATTATTAATAAAAAAAACAAAGAGTCAATAAATATTGACTACACTTTCTAGTGTAGAAAAAACCTTTGCCTACTTTTTGCCGACTGAATACTGGGAATAGAGAAACTTAAAATAAAAGAAAATGAAGAAGCTATTAAAATTATAACACATTTTTTTTTTGGATTAATATGGGAAATTCAATAAAAATAGCTGTAAAATTATCACAAAAATGTGGTAATATTCTAGAGACTGCCTGCATTTTTCCCGAGTGCACTTTCCGGCTGACTGCCGGGACAGCCCAGTGTTTGTGGCAGCTTGTGGCTTCAGCCTCCGCCGCTGCGAAATGTCTCTCTTCCGCTTGTAATTCATCATTTGACATGCGGCTGACTGCACTCGGCGCTGAGCTGTGTAAAGTGATCTGTGTCTGCAATCTGCGATCTCTGGGATCTCTCCAAGATATCCGCGATGATCTGCAGGCGCGCACTTCCTGCTGCAACTTGCTACTGCAACTTGGTGCTGCAACTGCAATTACTGCAGTTTTAAGTGCTTGACTGCCAACTTCATTGCGGCGCATCGTCATCGTCGCGTTTGTCATTCGCATTGAAATGGAACCAAACAGACGAGTTTGCAAATAAATCATCTCCGGCATCCTCTGTTCTACTTTGCTTTACGGCCACTTTTCCTTTGCCTTTATTTCGCTTTTCCCCTGTTTTTTTTTTTTATTATTTTATTTATTTGTCTTTTAGGGGTTTGGTGTTGTCTGCAATGTGGCGGAAAATTATGTTGTATGTTGCATATTCTGTTGGCAGGGATTGCTGCTGATCGGTGGGCAGACATTTACGAATGATGACTCTATGGCGGCTTAAGTGTTTCCAGTTTTATGGGAACTTTAAGTTATTGGCTTATTTTAAAGAAATTATCAGAATCTTTTATGTATAAACTTAGCCTTAGCTCGGATATATTTTAGACAATTAGAGGAATTTATATAATAGTAGCAAATATCAGCTTTTCGCGGTTCTCCATTCTCCACCGCCTTGATAGGTATTAATCTTCCTGGCAAACTGCTCAAAGTGGAGCGGAATGAATGGGCAATTCGTTTAACAGCTAATTAGCCAAGTGGCTAATACGGCTAGAACCGGGTAAGGATCTACCCAGATCCCACTAATATGTACATACATATATATCTCAAAGTGCAGACCCGTTTTTCGCTGCTCCATCAACCTGCCCGAGCGAGACTTAATGAACTGTCTTTAACGATCATTTCGTATGCATGCAGCAGCAGCNGCAGCAGCAGCGGCAGCGGCAGCAGGCACATCATTATTAAAATCACCGGTAATCAAGTTCAAACGTCAAAAAGACAAAGGAAAACTAAAAAAGAAAAACAAAAGCAAACTAGTATGAAACTAGAACAGGCTATACGGCGATCAAAACAACATCGAAACCGATTTAAAATCGATTAACCTGTTTCTCGGTGGCACTTCATAAGCCCGAAAAACGTGTGCGGCAGCAGCAGTGGCTTATCTCAAGGGGGGTTTTATTTTTAGGGGGCTTAAATGTATCTTACAAAATTATAGGAAATTTATTAAACTACAACTTATTAGGTGCTTTATTTTAAAATTAAAATAAACTATAATTAAGGCCGGTGCAATCTGCTAAACATTTTTTTAAGATTATTTACCTATACTTGTTTCTTGCTGTGATTTAAAAACGAAACCAACCTCTTTATATATTATATTTTGTGTTTGATTTTGTTGTAATTTTTGGATTGTAAAGCCTTCCTCTGAAATAGTAAGAGCACTTATTATACTATTATTACTCGATTCTTAAGTAAACTGTAAGAAAACTTTAAAAATAATTGATTGGTTTTTGAAAATTCTCCCTTTGATAATGTAATAGAATGACGTTTTTTAAAAACTTAATAATAATAAGTAAATGACAACCAAAAGTGCTTCAGAAGTTAGAAGTTTATAAAATGTTTTATCAAGAACCCCCTGAAAATATTTCCTCCATCCACCCCTGGGCCAAGAGCAACACCAACAGCAGCAACATCGCGGCATCGAGCTGCGGCAACAGCAACAGGTTGATTTACGGCAAATTCTCACATGTCAGACAGAGGCGCGAGTTAAATGCGGCTGCAGCCAAAAGGAAAAAATATAAAAAAAAACCTTAAAAAAAAAGAGTGAAGAACACAGAAATGTTGCCGCTGTGGATGCCGCCGCCTCTTTTATGCCGACAGAACGTTCAACATCGGACACGCCCACCACAATCGAGAAAAGGTAAAGGGTAGCAGCAGCAGCACCAGCACCAGCAACATGAAGCAACAACGGCAGCAACATCGGCACGAACAACATCCACCGGCAAGGTGAGAATTTGTTTGATTAGAATTTCGGGTCGAAAAAGATAAGGTGCATTTTTCAGATTGACTTTCGGGTAGGTAAAGGATCTCGCCTTCGTATCTGTATGTATTTATGTACCTACAGCAGACAAATTCCTAATGATTGTTGAGATAATATCGAATGAGAGGTTTGGCATTAGTATAAATTAACATCGGTTTGATTTATTTATGGAGTATGGTGGGAGTAAAATATACAAACTTAAATATGTTTTGAAATTTTTAAGATATTTAAGGGTTATATTAATGATTATTACTTAATTATACGGATAAGATAGAATTATAACAAATTGGATTAAAAGAAGCGCCTTACTTATAATATCTTCATGTTTATCTTATTTTACATATTTTTAAGAGAGCTGCTTAATATAACAAATTAGGCAATTAACTTTAAAGTCACTTCCCAACACAATAATAAATATGTATCATATGTATATATTTTCTGACCTACTTTTCCCGTTTTCTGCCTACTCCCTTGGCACGTGGAAAGCCTTTGTTTTTCCCTTTTTTTTGCGTTACCCTTCTTATAAATTCCCTTATCCCCCGTGCCGGCTAATCTCAATTTCACGCCCAATACTTTAAAAGTGAAACTTTAATTTATTTAGCGTAACAATTTTATAAATTGCTCTCATTGCCCAGGCACCAGGGGTTGGCCCGAGCCAAAGGGGGTGGGCCATGCCAATGGCTATATCTTTGGGAGAGAGGAGTCCAGAAGCCCATTCCGAGCAAGGGTTGTTAATCCGGCGTAACTTTCGAGCTGCCTGACTGCGACGAGTGCCAAGTTGTGATATTTCGCACATTTTACCCCCTTGTTTGGACTACTTTTTAGGTTGGTTTTCTGGTAGGGGTTCGTTCTTACCAACAAAAGGGGCGGTGAACTTTTCCACCATCGAGTGGAAGAGGTTGACTTAATCAGCGGCGGAGCTTCCTTTTTGTTTTGGTCCAAGTTGACAGTTGATTTTCGTTGTTATCTATGGTCTCATTAACGGGGCAAATCGCCATACATGCTTCAATGACTCTTGACTTTGTTGGCTCTTAAAATCAGTCAAGTTTGAAATCAGTTTCAGTTTCAGTTTCGGTTTCAGTAGGGCAAAAACCTACAGACCGAGAACAGGGCCAAGTATTAAATAGGGAAAATGGCTTTAACTCAGTTGAACTTTAAAGATTTTCTAGGAAAAGTTCATGACTTATTTTTACAAACAAAATATGTCTAAGATTAGATTTACCAGAGATAGAGTATCACTAGAGTTTTGAAGTCGCTTTAATATGTGTCCAAAAGTACGCTTTAGATTCAGTTTACAGTTTGTTTGTATTTTATTAACTTGGATTACATTTTATACCATAGTTTTGAGTACCTTTTTAAGGGAGTTACAAACAAGTGATATCTGACACACTAATATTATGTTTTTAATATTAATATTAATATAATAGTTAATACAAGATTAAGCCCAAACGTATGCTGTTCTTTCAATGCAATAAACGCAAATATATGTACTTTTTTGGTAGTAATATTACTTTCGTAACCTTATAAGCATTATTTAAAAAAAAAATACTCGTACAAAGTTAAGTCAAACCCTTCCATAGTTTAATATAAAATATATATTACCTTCAAACTTTTCTATACATTTTTGTATTGCAATTATGACCAAAATTTAAACAGAAAATAAGTTTATTCCCATTTCACTGTGTTCCCTTTGTTAATCATCCTTTTTCATGGGTCCAATGAACTCGGACATCTCTCCGACAGACGACATATGTCCCGGCAGTTTTGCGAAAATTTTAATAATTTAGTTTTAATGTGTCTTTTGTGCCTGTTGTCTCTGCCCGGTTGTGTGCAAATAATGCAATAAATCGACGACACGCAAATGGCTCATTAGCAGGGCGAGCAGAGGAGCGGTGTGGAGAAAACCCCTAACGTTGTGTGGCAATTAATAAACTTTACAGCTCATTATTAAGCATTATTGTCTTTCAACATAGGCCATGTATGTTGGCCGCCATCCTGGCCAAGTTCGAGTGCGAATTCAAGTCCCGAACTGGTCGTCTGGTTGGTAATTGCCGCACAAGCAGCGCCTCATATTAGTCGCAGTCATAACTCATTCCGGGGCCATCTTCGCATCAATTAAAAGAGTAACATGTCCGCTATCACCTCTCCATCTGTGATGATGAGTAAATTGCATGCACCTCGATAACGCTTCAGTTGTCAATGCGATCCCGAAGCCGCATCGTGTAGATATAGATAGATATATGTGTACATGTGTATATTTCGCTCTGTAACTATAAAGTTGCAACTTCACAGACAGACAATGGCCTTGCCACCACGTCTTGGGAGTGTGTGCGAAGTGGCGGCGGCTTTCATCACTTTCAGAGGTTCCTTAAGGGTTTTTACTAGGTTGTAACATGCAACACCTAAGGTTTAGTACACAAAAAGAACAACAAAAATCAAGAAAGATAGTGTGGAAATATTTTAATCCAAGAGAAAAATATACCAACTAGTTGGTACAATTAAAAACGATGTTTTCTCAAATTTTAGCTGCAGAAAAAACCAATTTCCATCAACAGAATATGCAAAGTTCCCTTCACCCCATCGCCAAATAAAAACTCATTTAAATTTTAAACAATGCCTTAAATATATTTGGACATATGTTTGGCATTGTCTTGATGCTCTTTTCGTGTTAACACTTGGTAATTTGTGATTTTCCGGTGCGGAATCAGTGAGCTGGAATCTTGTCAAGTGAAAGGTTCACGGAACCGAGTGGGTCATAAATCAATCCACCGGCAGTGCCAGTACCAGTGCCAGTTTTGTATAAATTTAAATTGAGTGACAAAACAGGGCGAGCTAACTTGTTTTGCGATTAAATGATGTGTAAAATTGAACCGTTAAACATTTCCGTAGGGAGATCTCTAAGGGTGTGTTGTGTCCTGTATATATCCATCCATACTCCGGGAGCCTTTCTTCCATTATTTTTCTTACATCACAGACAGCCTCTCGAGTGGCTCCTGATGTATGCAAATTGCTAAGAGACTCTCGGCTCGACTGATAAAATATTTGCCGTGTCCATCTGCTGTCATATTAAAACTTAACAAATACCCAAACGGAAAGCAAATGCTTTTGACACATTTGGTAATTGTCCATCCAGTTGGGAGAGAGAAGAGGCTATAGCCACAGTCGAGTTGATTTGCTAATTGCTGAATATGTCTCCAGATAATCAATGTTTAAAATTTGACACCGACGCACACGGAACGGAATGAGTACAAGTGCGAGCACAAGTCCAAGTCCAAGTCGGAGATGGAACAGTTTTACCAAAATTGACACGACAATTACACCGGTGCCAAGAGGCCAAGGGGGAAGGACAGCTCTACAATATAGCACTGTAGACTGAGAGAAAATGTGTGCCTGAAATCGAATAAATATAGAATATATACTGGTAAACAAGAGTTATAAAATTATAACTATAATTTTTCAATATTCAGAGCTGTAAATTCGAACTATTAATTTTTAAACATTTTATTTGGTGCCCAAAGCACCGAGTCATACATTTTCCTACCCGGCCTCTGTCAGCACATGCACAGTAATCACAGCATGTAAGCAACGTACAATACTACTAGTAATGTAAACAATTGTGTACAGTGGCTCAAGTTTGTTTTATTTCTAACTTAAACAAATGCAATTCCAACAAGTCAATGAACTTAACTATCTTAACTTCTTATTTTCTTATATTTCTTACCTTTGAACCCCCCTTTTTCCCCGAGTGTACGGCTGTATTCCCTATCTGGTCACCTGCCGGCTCATTTGCTGACCACAGCGTGTCGTGTGCTAACAAGCCAGGTTGTCTCCTGTTCTTGATCCTGTGACTGGGCCTGTCCATTACCATTTAGCCCCGCATGTCCTCCTGCGGATGTGTTACTTTTGGGCTGTCTTGAGCAGTTATTGTTATTACAAGTGACGTGTCGCAGAGGACCAGTTGAACTGAACCCTTTTTCGGTCTGAGCCCCCGTCCATCACTCATTGTTTGCGGTCGACACAACGAAGAATGCCACCGCTAAGCTTTTGCGGTTACCGCCCTGTCCTGCATATTTTTTACAGCTCATAATTAAAAGCATATTAATTAGTGGGCAGCACTGGGCCAACTGTTTGGTGTCCAAAAGTGCCTTTGTAGTATTTCGCATTTTTGGTGTCGATAGAGAAGCGTTGATGTGCCAACCAAGTCAGCAAACAGCAAAATGTCACCTCCTTTGATCTTTTTATATGGCTGCAATGTGGGGGAAATAATAAAAGGAAAATAAAATATAGTGAGGAATGCAGCTAGAGGAAAACGAGTTTAGCTAAGGCGACTTTTTAGGCCACTACAGTTGGGAACACTTGGTGGAAAAAATATTTATAAAAATTATCAAAAGAATACATTGAGGATTGTATTAAAATATGTGAAATTAATTATATATTGAGTTATTCATTTAGGATTAATACTTTGAATAGATAAGCTTTTGATATTAAGGTGTTTTGTATTTATTTTTTAATTATTTTTAAGGATGATTATTGAGCAATCTCGAACTTTGAATTATTTTAGAATACTGGCATTTTCTACTTATTTTTGGCTGTAGATTGATATTCCCAACAAAAACGACTAGCTTATAGGTACACATACATTATGTAGTTCCTTATATAATGTTCTTTAGAGTATCTTAGATGCCCTCCAAGCCCAACCTAAAAAATTGTCTACCAGAGAGTATAGCCCACAAAACGCACTGACTAATGCGCGACGATTAGAAGCTGAGCCAAATATATGGGGGCATATAGTGGATATATGTTGGATCAAGTCTCTATACAGTCGAGTCACCCACACACAGAGCAGCGGCAAAATCTCTTTGCAAAATGTCGCCGACGACATTTTATTTCGCCAGATTTTCTCGACTAATTTTTCATTTTCTTGCCCGCAAATGCGAGTACAATCCGCAGGAGGAAAATGTATATAAAAAGAAAAAAAAGAGGAGAGCCCTATATATTTAAACAGAAGACTTGTGTGCAGTTGGCAGGCAGCACAGGGCACAATTAATCACGGCCAAGAAGGGGGGAACGAGCAAAGGGGAGAGGAGAATGTGACAAAAATTTCGCTTGATTTTGTCTTAATTAACGCCAAACGCTTCAATAGCGATAAAATATATACGCCAGCCGAAAGGCCCGACTCCAATTAATGCGGCAGCCTATATAGCCTTAGGTCCCCATCAGTCAGCGCTCCTGTGAGTTGTGATTTTTTTTTTTTATTTCGGCTTCAAGAGATTCACGCATCATTCGCACATTTGGTGGCAGACAGAAAAGAGATTCAAAGGAGACCAGACCCGCGCCACGTCTTTAATTGGACCACACAGCGTTCGAATATTTATTTTTTTAATTTTACCTCTTTTTCGAAAACAATCTCTCTCAGTTGAAACATTTGTCTTATTTTGCGCTGACAACTCGGGAAGCTGCTTAAGTTCCCGGCGCGGTGTAGGTGTCTCTCGGGTCTGCCGCATCTTTGGAGGTCTTATATGTCATTGAACCACCGAATGGCAAGTGGTTCGCCTCACCTTCAGTGGCTGCTACTGCACTCGGTTGTCACTTCCAAAGGCGGTGGTTATAAACTGCAGAGAAACGACTGTTTGACAGGTGCCTCGATTAGCATAAGACAAAGTGTAAGTTAAATGCTAAAATACAATGTATGTATATGCAGCTATTTAAAGGGGGTCTAAATACACAGACTAAGCTTAGAGGAAAGGCATTCTACACAGAAAGAAAGGGTTAAAACTATACAGATAAAAAGAATGGAATAGAATTTTAAAAGTTTAAAAT
>JAEIIG010033010.1:0-34228 GCA_018904695.1 Drosophila parvula | reverse complement strand
AGATATATCTAATTAAAATTAATAATAATAATCAAATACATGCCTAACTAGACCATAAAAACCACTCCTTCAGTATCTTTCGATGATTTCCTTGCCTAAAAATTGATAAATATTGAATTTATTATTCTTATTATTATATTTTTAATAATAATACCTTAGTTTGAGCAGTGTAGCTGCGGAAATTCGATCGGCAACGGCGACCAACCGCAACAGCGACAGCAAACATCAAACAAAACTGAACGGCGTCCCAGGCCGGGGGTGGTGCTGCCTTTCGGTGTGCCTGTGTGTGTTTGTTGGGAATGGGGCAGGTGTGGAGCTGGGGCGGGTGCTGTGGAGAAGAGAGAGAGAGAGAGAGAGAAGCAGCGGATGAGGTGGATGCAATTGAACACCGCGACCTCCACAAGCTGCAACGGCAACGGCAACTGCAACTGCAACTGCGACTACGACCACGGCGGCAAATGTCGGCGTCGGCGATCTTTGATGTGTGCTTTGATTTCCGGCAGCCAGATAAGATTTTTTTTTGCTCCTCCTCCTCCTCCTCCTCTTGGCCTCCTCTTTGTCTGCTCTTCGCCTGGTGCTGGTGCTGCTCCTCCTGCTGCTGCTGCTGCTCCTCCTCAAGATCAAGACGAATCGCTGCAAAATTCGTTATGGATCTTCGCTGAGGGTGGGAGATGGCGGAGACCTTCGTAATGAAATGGCATTAGATCGGGATGGGTAAACACCTGTAGGGCTTCCTGTTTAATATTCACAGGATATAGCTGAATATATGAATGTAAGGATATATATAGCACAAGAATTAATAATAACAATCGGTAGAAGAAACTAAAGAGAGTGGAAATGGGTGGAAGAAAAGAAGATAATTAGAAAAGCAAGGTGTTAAAGGTAAAAAAATTAATGAACTAAATAATTAAAACCTTATTTAACAAATTAAACCCATAGTCAAAACATAAACCTAATGAATTTAAGGTGTGATTGAAGGTGTTAATCTAATAATTAAATATCTAATTTCTAATAATAATATTTAATCTAATCTACCTTCTTCTACTATCTTCTACCTTTTTATTGATTGAAATTTCACCTATTTAAAATAAAGATGCCATCCCCCCCAAGGTAATCAATACAGCTGATATTGTGATTAGGATCAGGTTGATACACTTTTCTCACCCTGAGTCCCCTTCTATTCTCCGGTTTCATAATAATAACGCTCAATTGGCGGCAATTCGGAGGCGCACTTCCTTCGCATCTACCGATCTCCAGAGATCGCTCTAATCCACAATGTAAGCAACAAATAAAAAATACAAAAAAAAACAAAGTAAGAGATCTGGCTGCCGCATTGTTTGTTTTTGTTTTTGTTTTTGATTCTCGGGATCTCGCCAGTTGTTTGAACTTGGGATGCGCACGTAAAAATATCATCAAAGAGATCGGATCGATCTGGAAAAGAAAACACCGAATGGATGTGGCGTATAATAGCTAATGTAAGCACTTGCACTTGGCCTTCCCTTTTGTGTTTACCCAATAATATTCCTCTCGATCATTCGGTGCCTTTATTTTCTTTATTTCGCCGCCTCGAGCTGAGTGTGTCTTTCGGTTAAGTGCTGAATGCCCGGATGACACACGTAAGCGGGGATCACTTGGGCTTGCAGGAGATTAGTCCAATTGTGGTAATCGCTGGCTCTTTGGGTTCTCAGATCTCTTGGGCCCGGATACGGATGAGGAAGAACTAGGGAAGATCATCGCTGAATAGAAGGCATAGATCATAGATCGTCAGCCACTTGACAAAGATTGAAGAAATGCGATTAACAAAGAGGATTGTTTTATATGTATATTGTTTGTAAGGATTCTTTATATTCAAATTCTTCATATTCTAATTAATAACTTTAGAAGAACTAACACCGAAGAGCTTTATTAAAAAGTTATTGATTTTATGGTTAAATTAGCTCTTAAAAAGCAATCATTAGATCCCATTGCATTCGGCAAGGGTATATAAACTTCTGCTTACTGAAGTAGGCTTTAATTTCTTCTTAAAACTCTGCTAAATCTTACAGCTTTGCCAAGTTATTGATTTAATATTAAATTTGTTATTACTATCCTTTCATTTCTTTAGGAAAATTACCCTTACTTGTCATGAAAAAACCAATGTCTCTCAACTGCTGACTTTAGTGACACTTGGTTCCATTTTCCGGGCATCAAAGGCGGACCGCCGCTCGAAGAGGATTCGCTCAGCCGTTAAGAGCTGACAACATGGCCACTGATCATATTTTCCAAGCCGTCTCTGGTTTGCTTTTCCCAGCGTTCATATTTGCGATTTTTCCCCTGCCACTTACACTAAATATTTAAGGTTTTACAGAGGTGGGTTTTTTTAAATATAAAAATATGTTATAATATCAGAAGTACTTATTTTTTAAAACCAACTAAACTGATAATATTTGAGCGAATTTTTATGATTTTTTTCGAGTACATTTTCGCAGCTTCTTGTGGCCACCCACATGCTGTATCTGTAAGATACACTCTCTTAATGCTCTTTGGGGCATTAAGACGTAGCGTGTGTATGTTGGGTGCTCTGTAGTGTACCATTAACTAGTTTTCTGGTCGGCCGAGTTCAAACGCGCTTATTAATCTCTGGTACTTGTGTTTAGTACTTTTAAATACGTTTTGAGTACTTTATTCAGTATGCTTGATGTTTTGCCGACGCTCCAAGTCACGATGTTTGCTCTGCCCGGCTCTGCCCGGCTCTGCTCTCATCCCCCCCACCCCCACCTTTTATCGTTTCTCCGATTCTCCGTTTCTGCGTTTCCCTGTTTCTCCGTTGTTTGCCTTTTTGCCTTGCTTTTTTCTCTTGCGAATTGGACGCGCGTCAATATTTATTTTATTTATCTTCTTGGCCGCTCAGCTCACGGATCTTCAAGGTAGGAAAAATGCCGGGGCACAGGCTGAAGATACACCGAGAAAATCCACTTGAATTTAATAACTAAAACTGATATTTTTAGCTTGATAAAGAGTCTTCACAAAAGGTATCTTTATTTTTCTCTGTGCCGGAAAAGTATAGGAAAGAGTCGAGGCTGGCCAGGTTAGTGGATTTGTACACCCTCGAAACTGGCGCCCGCCTGCAATTCAATACAAGCCGGCGGGACGCCTTCTCCTCCGACTCCTCCTCCTCCTTCTGGCCAAAACTCTTTTCTTGGCTCTCTCTCTGTATCTGTGTGCTTCTTTTGTAGAAGCCAAAGAAATAATGCGATAATTACAATGCGGAGAATCACTCAGCTCAGTAGGAGTACACCGTGTGAATTACGGCGGCCCCCAGTTGGAAAGCCATCTAAAGTTACTCCCCGGACAAGGCCGGGATTAGTCCTACTGCTACTTCAGTTACACTTGGCCAACAGCCACATAAATCCAACAGGACAGGCTGGTGTATCTGATGGATATACGAGTGCGAGTACTTATGTAAATACAAGGCAGACCAAGAATTGTCTGGGTAGTTTTCTTTTTTTTTTAGCAATAAAATCAATATGAGGTCAATGTTTTGTTACCCTAACCATGTTGTTTCATTCATATTTGGTAACTTATCTTCTAGCTTGTGTAACTTTTGTAAACTTTTAACTTAACTTAACTTTAAACCTAGTTATTTGCTAGTTATTTTCTAACTAAAGTCTTGTTAAATAATCTTTTTTAGGAACTAAAATGTAAGTCTTTAATATTTCCCAAGGCAGATCTTTAATATTACCTTAGCCCAAGTTCCTAACTATTTAATTTCAAGTGAATAAAACCTATAAAAACTCTTAAAAATAAGCTTTAATTGTTATATACCTTTGTTAAATTTTAAATAGGTTGCAAACCAATTAAATCTTAGCTTCTATAACTTATAAAACCCTTTTTTTTTGGCACAACAATGTAGCCTCAATTAAATACCCAATTACTCCATTTTTTCCAGCGAATATATTTCCCTGAATTTAGAGCCTCGTCTCGACTTGGTTATTTGATAGGCCTAATTAAGGGAGTTATATAAATGCAGGGGATCACAAGCCTGGGAGAATCCTGTTGGAAACCGATATGCAGCCGCCTCTATAGAGAGAATACATGGCGCTAATTCAGGTACGACTGTGGAGACCCAAAACAACAATAAAACCCGCCACCAGCAGACAATAAAACCGTAAAAATCTGCAAATAAATAAAAAAACAAGCAAAATCGGAAATAAAAATGATAAAAGCCCGCGAATATGAGTGTTCCCCCTTTTGGCCTGTTTCTATACCAACAATACAAAAGGGATAATAATAAGAGTAGTAAAAAATAAATATAATTTGCCATATCCTGGCGCAGGCAACTACTAGACCAGGGACAGGGGGAGCCCGTCCCGTTGTCGGCGGAGATGAAAGTGCCGCTGGGGTGCTAATAAAGTTGCCCCGCAGACAAATAAAGAACTTCGATCCGATCAGCACCGATCTCTGGGCTATGTGTAGGTGCTAATTCAGGCCCGAGACCCCACACATACACACACGATGGATTTCCATTTGGATTTCCATTTTTTTTGTTTTCAACAGAAATGAACTGGCGATAAGAGAGACTAAATGTCAAAATTATCAACGCGAGCGGTGACCAATTAACCCATGATTGACCCAAGCAGAAAGATGATATTAACACCACTTGGAATCTAACAAAAGAAAAATTAAATTACTTTAAACATATAGGTAGTAAGAGAGGCAATTATTACATTATTTGTGGGATGAGGGTTTTTAAATACTTAAGAAAATATTAATATATACTTGAAGGGTTTTTTGAAATCAAAAAAGAATACATTTGACATGTATTTAACTTTCTTTCAGTTAAATCATAATTATAAAGGTTAAAAATGTATTAAGGAAACATATATATCAAGAGAAACTAATCATTATTTTATTCTTTTGTTAAGCAGCATTTTTTGACATTTTAAATTTCAGTTTTCATTGAAGAAAATGCTTAAATACCATAATTTCTATGATCTTAATTTAAAGCAAACAGCTTTAAGTACCGGCTATGTCATAGTCACTCCTTCTTTCTGCTTTTTCAAGTTACTTTTATACTTTTAAAGAATATCTTGCACTGTTATTTAAATGTAACAAATTAATAATGAATAAAATCAGAATTTAACTGAAATTAAGCACTCAGTTTGTGTGCCCTGGACATGGGTTAAGAGCCCTGCGATATGTCCCTGGTCTTTCGGCAACCAGAGATTGCAGAGATCGAGCGAGGATGAGCTGGAGAATAAATACAAGAAATACAAAAAAAAAAAGAAAGATGGTAAAAAATAAGACAAGCAGGGCACATGGGACATACAAAGTGCAAATATATGTTGCAGACCACAAAAAACGGGGATACGAGCCTGGGCAAAAGCTAAAAGGCAGCAAAAGGAAGGCGGGCCAGAACCGAACCGCAAGCAAAAAAAAACAGACGAAAAAAAAAAAACAGGCCTGAGTGGATTGCCTTACCTCGAGATGCCAAAGTGCATCAGGCACTAAAATGCAGAAAATTGAAACAGGCTTTTAATGAAATGAAAGCGCCGCGAGAGATGAGATGCGCGGTTGCTTTGGATGCTCTGCCTGCTGCATGCTGCATGCTACATGGCTGGTCTCTGGCCTGCTGCACCTATCTATCTGGCTATCTGGCTGGCGTCCACGCGGCTCGAAGATGGTGGCAAACGAGAGCGAATAAGCGCTCGAAAAAAAGGCAGAAACAAAATACAAAATAAAGCGAACACAAAGAGTCAATTAATTAGTAGATGGATCCACGATTATCGCTATATTAACATTGCACTGCCGTTGAAGTTCGTACCAGTTGATGTTCACTGACCAAAAAGTATCTTCTAAGGATATCTTACAGATATTTAAAACCATAAAAACATATAACTTTAATGCTAAATTCATTATTTGCAAAGGCTTTCGCTGAAACCTTATTGTTTAGTAGAGAAAATATAACAGAAAGTGCAACTTTTAAGCTTGAAATTAATTTATATAATTATTTATATATTAATTCATTTTTATAGATATAAAAACATATACTTTCCTCGCTGAATTAAATATATTAAATGCTTTCTTTAAAGCTTAATATGTAATACTCCAAATTATTGAAAAAAGTCTGCCTTTCATGTAAGAAATAATTTATTAAATCTTGGTTTTCTTTTAAATGAATCCTTAAATTAAATATTTGAAGAACTAACAATTCTAGTACTTTGTTTCTTTCTTATGATTGCCGAAAACGTTAAAGTTGAATGCTGCTTTTTCTCAGTGTTGAAGCTGTGGCCGCAGAGTGGTCTTCCTTTTACTTAAGATAACGTAACACCGGGGTATGGGATCTCGGTATATACGATTGAGAATCGGAATGGGAATGGTCCTCGAAGTGAAGTGATGTGGAAGCCAAAGCCGAAGTTGAAGCGGGGCGTTCATTAAATGATAACAGAGCGACGGCCGCGTCCGAATGATAAGGCCATTTGAACTAACCCGCTCCGACAGCTGATATACACAGGTAGGAGAGCACCAGGAGCAGGAGCAGGAGGAGGAGCAGCTGGAGCTGAACGAAATGGAATTCAACTAATGACAATTCCCAGAAAGGGGAAGGTAATGAGGTAGGAGGTAATGATCAAACCAGAAGGGGGGCAGCAGAAACAGAAGCTGTAAGGAGAAAAATGATTTAAATACACGCAATCCTCGAGGCGCCACAGCGGGCAGCATCCTTAAATTTATGATGCAATTTGTTTGCAAAAAGAGAAACAAAAAAAAACAAAACAAAACAAGATCAAGGCAAAATAAACAATCGAGTTACACACACACACAATGTGTATAAATATATATCCATTCTCTTATTCCTCGCTTTTTGGCCATGCAAATTGCTGGCGAATATTTTAAGCATTTTCTTTCGGGAATTTAATTGAGAATTTTGTAAAACCCGAACAAAGATATTAGGCCTCGTGACTCATCATCGGTGTGAGTCAACTTTACAGATTAGCTCTAGCCTTCGAACCTTTTTTTTTTTGTTGTTTTCCAGGTAGTCATAGCCATAAATATGAATAAAGAATCCTGAAACAAAAATCGAAAGCTAAGCCCCGCTTTGCATGCCTCCCCATCATCTCGATGAAGATTATAAGCTACAGCAGAGCGTCGGAGGATGGGAGATCAGGATGGGATGCAGCAGCAGCAGCAGGAGGAGCAGGAGGGAGAGCCACATGGAGCGGGAGCAAAACGGCAGCCATCCGGGAATCGCTTTACGTCTTCTGCGAAATATTCATTACAGCAAATTTGTAAAGGCAATCGGCGGGGCAGCCACCAAAGGGGTTGCACAGTGAAAAAACAAATTATATACAAGATCATTATATTATTATTATATTATATTATATACAAGATCAAGGAATAATAATCCCTGAAAATATAATACTTTATCAATGGAAAATATGACAAAATTAAACCTGAGAAGTCTTGAGGCCGCTTTGGGTTTCAAAAGGATATCTCCTTCTCTCTCTGTTTATAGGCAATAGCGAACGAGAGAGTTTCTTTTTAGTTGTTCTCTGAGAGAGCTTGACTTTTACTCTCTCTACTCTTATTTTTTACTCTCCGAAATAAGCCAACAAGCTCTACTATGGGAGAGATCGCTCTCTAAAGTTTCTTAAGCTATAGTCTTGAGAGCAAAAACGATATGGGTTGAGCCCACTTTATATTGAATAAATTAAAAGCTTTAAAAATATATTCTCAGTCTTGGCATACCAAGTTTTTCTGGCAGTGTCCAGAAAAAAGGAACAGAGACAGCGGCAGAGCCCGAGGGTCGGATGATGACGCAGTCGGAGGCTGGAACATGACTTGGCCCCGGTCTGCTGTCTTTTTTTGCCCCTCATCTTGGCCGTGTCCAATGCGGTCTTCCTCCACGTCTCCACGTCTCCTCGCTTTTTTCTTTTCTCTTTTTTTTTTTTTGCGAAATTATCCGTGGTGTTATTATGCATTATGAGGCCTAATGCGCACAGTTCCTGCCTGTGTGTCTTCGGGGGATCGGAAGACAGACAGACAGGCGAGAATCGGAGAATCGGGAAGACGGGCAAAAAGAAAAGGGGACAATATCGGTGTACTATTTGCACACAACAACAAGCGTTCGTTAATAGATCAAGGAGGAAAAACTGATGGGAACAGTGTGTGCGTACAGTGTGGAAAGTCATTCAAGAATTTTCCCGCAGACAATCTTGAAAAGAAATCAAGACCGGGAAAAAACAACGAAGCGACGATGGCGACAACTCTATTGAGGCGATACACTCAAAGAAATAGGGAGGATATAATGGAAATAGGAATAGCCAAGGTAATTATAAGTAAATTAGAAAGATATTAAGCCTAATAACAAGTACATTTCAAATTGTTAAAGGCTTACATTAAAACGTTGTTGGTCCGTAAATAGAGACTCTTTCATTGTGTTTCTTCTGGAGCAGAGTGACCATACTTTCGATTCTATTAACCCTTATCTGGATTATGGAGCAGAGTGACCATACTTTCTACTCTATTAACTCTTATCCCTCTGCAGTCCCATTTACATATCTATTAGAACGTTCGGGCATGAATCATATATGATAAATTCATATTGTAAAGTCAAATAATGCTTTGGGATAAGTGCAAAACAGAAATCCACATTCTATAACGTTATATAACAACCTTAAATATTTTAAAATATTATTATTAAGAAACTTAAATTAATAATACTTAATTTTAAGAAGGCAAGAGCGCTAACCTGAGATGGTTCACTTTCTCTGCGTGTAAATAGTGTTAGGATCAAGATTCAAGCTTGGAAATTGAATGCACGTTTTGTTCCCCGCATTGTTCGCCCCCCTCCTACTCCTGCTTTATCGCATCCTCTTTCTCCCCTTCTTCATGGTCGCTGCTCTTTGGTTTTTTTTTTTTGTGTCTTTCTTTTTGTTTTGCTGTATTTTCATGAAATATTGCCCAAGGGGCGGTTCAATTTTGATGCATTTACAAGGTTCGGGGTGTTGGTAATTATAGGGACTTTATGTCTGGAAGTTTCCTTTATGATAGGGTTTTTACTTTCAAGTTCCTTTTATATACCGTTCGCGCTGTTGTTGCATCGCCTTTGATTGCTGAATTAAGTCGGTCGAGTGGATCTTTATTTTTAGGATTTTTTCGTTTTTTTTTCTTAAATTTTTATTTACTCTTTTTTTCGTATCTTTGTCCCGGTGAAACGGTCACACCCCCGCGGGGGAAATCGGAAAGGTGCGGCAAGGGTCGCTCTCAAATATATTATATTTATACGTACCAAACATCAATTGTGTCTGAATTAATTGAATCGAATATTCTGCGTTTACAATTCCCCTTGAAATGAATTCCAAACCAAAAATGGAACGCCGGATTATTAGATGTGAGTTCTTAACATAAACTACTTAATGATCTTTGCGGATCTCAGCACAGAAAATAAGAAAGACTTCTTCAGATCAGTGTTGGAAGTATGGTTAACTATTCTAACTAACTAAACTAATTTGTAGTGAAAATTTGAGTAAAATATAGAAGACCATGATAATTTATATATTTCCCCGACCTACCTACATCATATCATATTCCTTTCATCTCCAAGTACAACTAAAATACGCTTTTAAGTTAACAAAACTATTTAATATGTTCAAGAAAGTGTTTGAGATACAAAGATGAGATATAAGAAAAGTATACAAAGTTGCTGGATGAGTAAATGACGTACACATCTGTTCTTAACAAATACTTGCTCAACACGTCAAGTTTTCAAAAGAGATGTGCTTAGATTGAACCGAATTAGGTCAGTGATATTTCAAAAAACTACTGAACTCAGCACTTGTGGTAATCAGTGATTACTTCTTACTAGTTATTTCGTCAGATAATTGTTGGATAAATGAATGGTTTATATACATACATGAATAGTTAGTATATATTACATGTTGTAAGTTGTAGACTTCTTTAAGGTGTCGAACAAGTCGTCAGTACGGGGCTGGACTACAGCCAAATTTTCTCGTTTAGTAAATAACATTTTTAACGGCATACTTTCATCCTCGCTTTCAAAATCCGAGAAATCGGAAATGACATGTATTTGTTGGGCTTTACGGCCTTTTGAAGAGCCGGACTGGCTGTTGTCCACGACGGCGGTGACAGTGGGCTTGACTACATGTTGCGATTTTCGTAGTGACTTCTTTATTGATGACTTGCTGGCTTCCGGCGACTTGGCCATTGTTGATGCAATTATTGGCTGCTCGATTGTGCAGCAAATTGTATTTATTTTGTCCTTCAGCTGCTTGATGATGCCCTGTTGCGACATTAAAATATTAAACGAGTTGGAAAACCAATCCTTTAAGGTCCTGAAAAACGTCAGACTTACATTCTTCTCGTGTTCGAGTCCAATCAGTTTGGCATCCTTCATTTTGAGATCCTCCTGCAGTCTGAATATCTTATTCTGCCAATAAGAAGTGAACTTGTAGGAGTGACATTGGGAGAAAAAAAGGAAGTATACCTTTAGGCTGTTTGTTTGGAACTTCAGGTCTTCGGTGAACTTTGTCATATTTGCTGACAACTCATTGGCGATCTGCTCCTTCTCGTCCTTAAGATTCGAATTCATCTTCTTAGTCTCTTCTAGTTCAGCCGCAAGACCTTGCATCTTTTTTTGCTCAGTACTCGATTCCATGTCCTTTTGCTCGAGTACAGTCTTAAGTGCATCCACTCCGGCCTTATGGCGCATTTTTTCGTCTTCTAATTCGGATGTAAGGACGCGATTTTGTTGGATTTCCTTAGCTTGCTTTTCCTGTTCGGCTTGCAGGCTTTGAGCCTGAACTTGGAGATCATTCTCAAGGACTTTAATAACTTCCTGTAGCTGTAGGCTATGCTTATCCCACACTTTGAGCTCTTGGCCGTGTAATGAGAGTTGCTGGTCGTTGGCCGCTTTAAGATTCTCGTGGCTCTGTGCCAGCTCCTCGAGATCCTGTAACTGCTTGCTCAATACTGAGTTCAGGTTGGAAATTGTATCCTAAAAAGAATTAATCATAATTGGTTGGCTTTCTAGGGTAATAATCGAGATAGTAACTTGCCTCATAGGCGTCTTTTTTCTCATTCAGTTCCAATAGGAACATGGCCTTTTCTGCATCGATTTCTCTGGCATACTCCTCGTTGATCTCAAGCAGCGAGATTTGAGTAGCTTCCAGAGCCTTAATGCGTTCATCAAGAGAGCTTTGCGTTCGTTCCTTTTCAGCGAGCAGAGTCCTCAGAGAGTTCGCATCATTTTGGCTAAGTTCAAGCTGCTCTGCGGTTTCGGCAGCCACCAATTGGAGCTCTTTGAACTCCTCAAAGCGTTGGTTAAGAAGGTTGCGCTCCAGTGCCATGGCCGTTAATTCAGACTCCAGCTTCGACATTTTAAGCTGTTAACGAGTAGGAAATAGAGTATAACGAGTACAAATACAAAGAGTAAAGAGTATAACGAGTACAAATACAAAGAGTAAAGAATATAACGAGTAGAAATACAAAGAGTAAAGAGTATAACGAGTTGGAAATACAAACAATAAAGAGTATAACGAATACAAATACAGCAAAGCTAGTGAATTTGAACAGTTCTATATGTTTCATATAAAAAAACACACCTTCAGCACTTCCCCGTCAGCGACTGTTTCCTGCATTTTGAGCTTTTCCTTCTCCAGCTCTGCCGCTTGCTTATTATTTTCATCCGAAAGTTTTGCAGCTGTCTCCTCCATCTGCTTCAGTTTCATTTGAAGCTCCATGAGATCGTTTGCCATACCGCTATTAGTCTGCTGCATGTTGGTTAGCTGCAATAGAAATAAACCAAATATAAATAGGAGAATCTATCTATGATTTCCAATACCCGGATTGCATTACCTCAGACTTAAGAGCAACAATTTCCGATCGATTTCCGTCTAGCTCTGCCTTCTTTTTGTCCAGAAGTGCCTTCACCACTTGCAGTCCGCTTTCGTAGTCCTCCTTGCAAGCCGTGCGCTCCTTTAGAGCGTCCAAATACTTCTCCTCATACTTTTTGGTCATCTGCTTCTGTTGGGACAGTTTTTCGTTTAGGAGCTTCAACTTGTCCGTCATGGTAGTTAGCCTGGAAAGTAAAGAGGACAAAGTACTCCTGGTCGCGACTGTACCAGCGAGTGTTAATCTTACCGACTCTTCAGCGACTCATTTTCAAAGTGCTTTTGTATATTGCTCTCATCTAATTTGAGCAAACGCTGGCTAATATCAGTGTTTAAACTTTGGTAACTCTTGTAAAAATCATTAAACTGTTTGAGGTAATATATATCGTGGCCGGATAGGGAGAGCATTCCTCTGGCCGCGCTCTCCATTATTGTAATGGGTACTTCTTCCACTACTCCCACAGGATTAACTTGCTTTTCGGTAACCGGAACTAGTCCTTGGTTACCCTTGGCTGCAGGATTCACGTTTTCCTTAGCATATTCTTTGTCTTGTTTTCGTGTGAAGTCTGACTTCTTGGAAGACTCTTCGGCGGTCAACGGTTTCCCTTCGAAGTGTTTCGAAGCGGCGGCGGCCGCTAATGGAAGCTTTGCGTCTAACGACATAGGTTTAGGATTATCAGAGAGCTGACGAGATGGTGAAATCTTCCTCTTTTTGTTGTTGGCCTCGGCGAGTGATGCTGAAAATAGAGTCCCGCTTCGTTTTGGAGCCTTAATTGCGGCCGGAGAGGTCTCGACGGGAAGCATGTTATAAGTTTTATCATTCTCGCTAGAAATTTCCAATGATCGACGAGTTTTGCGAGTCTGACCCATTTCCAGTCGATTAACAGTACTTGTATTGGAAGTCGCAGCTGGAAATGATGGGTCTGCCGGAACTCTGAACTCGAAAATATCCCAATTGTCCGCCATTTTGGGTGTCTCAACTGGCTGTTGCCAAACTTCGCCAGTAGCTCTAGCTTTTCGAGGTGCCGCCACGGATGGCGGCGTTTCTTGGTAAAGTATGCCGCATGGACTTGGAGAAGGCATACACGAAACCATTTCCAGAGGATTTTTCTTACCTTTTTGGCTCTTATGCGACATGACGATCCTTTTCCAGTTTTTCACGAATAGGCTGGAAGTGCAGACAAACCAATAGATGTTTTAGATAATTACCAAAGTTCCTGGCTATTTGGTTCTTGTTGGGACAACAGTTTGGCACTACGAGAGCAGTATTTAATCGAATTTGACAAAGTTTTAAGTTTTAAGTAACTTTTTGCAAAATTTGCGCGAAAGCAACGGAAATTATTGCACAGCAGTGTGACCGTTCCATTAACGGTACAAAATACCATGTGGTGAACAAATTATTCCAGTTTATCGGAATACTATTTTAATTTTTCGAATTTAGAAAAACTGTCAGGACTTATATTCTTGTTTTTGAGCTAAATGCACAGTCTTGGAAGGTATACAAAAAATGCACAGTAAGTTTTTAAAACATTTTATACCTGACGACTTTTCCCAAGTTCGCCACCTTTTTTTATTACAGTTTTTAAGTATATAAAAGTGCTTTTATGAGTGATTAAAATCTGCTATCGACAGTTTCACTAATAGTTTTGGAGTCTCTAGATGGTAAACGTACACAAAGGCATTTCCTTTGCATTGCAAGATAAATTTTTTGTTTACATCACGCAGTTTGATTGGGCCAAAGCAAGTGTGACCAGCTGCAATAGAGGGAAAATTCGGCTCTCTTTCAGTCCGTTCATGAACAAGCGTTATTGGACTTATAGTTATTAGGTCACGCTGGTTCAAACTAAGCACTCCAGTGCGATTATTAACCCTAAACGAAGTGCGTTTTGCAATTACAGCGACTGAATTCCAGGTAAGTCGCAATAAAGCAACAAAAAAAGAAATGAACAACAAATAAAGAAAGTGTGTAGGGAAAGAGGTGAGTGCGCGTGTGACACAGTGTCTGCATGCTGCGCGTGCTTGTGAGTATGTGTGTGTGCTACGACACAGTCTCGTTGTTCGGCTGTGATTGTGTGTGCGAGTATGGGAATTGGGTTGAGAGGCGCTGATTCCACCGAATCCTAGCGCTTCCCTGGAATTCTCTTGGCTGGATATATCAGTTTGTGGAAAGCATAGGTAAATGCATGGTGAATGGACGCTAAGTGAGGGCTGCAAACGGGGGGACGATGCACCGAAAAAGCAATGTCGTCCAAAAACCTAACCTCAAAGGCGAACGGAGGAATGTGCGACGAAAGAGACAACAAAGCAAACAAAGCGATAAATGTCAGTCGCACCGGACCCGAATTGAGACCAGGATCCAAGATCAAAATCTTGCGCGATGAGCTACCATTGTCGGCTGCATGGGAGATCCATGACATCCCGCCTAATCCAGTTCTTCGAAAGCAAGGCTTCCCCACATTCGCAAAGAAATAAACGAATTCCTTACTAATTCCCATTTGTGTTCCTTTTAATCCCTGCAGACCGCGCCCATAGGGAGGCCACGGCCAGTCAGCTGTACAAGATGGTTAAGAAACGCCAGACAGATGCCCACGATAATGCCAGCTCCACCGATTCTGGCGAGGAGGAGATGCAGCATCATCGCAGCGGTACCCTTGCCTCCGGACCGGGCATGGATGGTGCCACGCCCACAGCAAACAGTTGCCAGCACATCAAGAAGGCGGTGGATGCCACACGACTGCGGCGTCAGCTCAAGAACACCGGACTGTTGTACGAGTGCTCGCAGTGCCAGAAGCTGGGCCAGGCGAAGGTTGCTGCCGCCTTGGAGGCAGAATCTTCATCGCCGTCAGCAGCCGGTGGCGGCGGCGAGCCCGGCGACTATGAGTTTGACAGTACGCTCTGGCTGTGCCTCAAATGCGGCACCCAGCTGTGCGGACGCGCCAGAAAGAAGCATGCCCTGGAGCACTATCAGGTGGGTTTTCATCCCTGCAGATCTCTTATAGAGTAACTCGACTAATCCAATCCAATTCTCTTACGTTTTCCACATAGACACCTCACTCGGACTCGCACGCCTTGGCCATGAACACGCGCTCCTTTGACATCTGGTGCTACGAGTGTGACACGAAGATCTGCTCCAATATGCGCAAGAACCTGCTGGAATGCGTGGAGCTGGTGAAGCGTCTGGCCCAGAAGCCGCCAACTGCTACTACCGCCACGCCCAGTCCGCCCACCATTAGCTACATCGAACAGAAGTTCAAGTCCACACTGGAACACCTCTCGCCCATGCTGCCCATGACGGGCGGTGGGTCCTTTGACGACACAGCAGCCATCTTGAGGCCGGGCGGCTCTCAGGTGGCCATACCACTGCCACCGCCGCCCCCGCCAAGCAACAGCTCAGGAGGTGGACAGTCTCCGTCCAGTTCGCTGACCATAGTGCCCGGCATGGCCAAGAGGATTGGCTTGGGCAATGCCGCCATCAATGGCGGTTATTTTGCGCGTCCAATTGTGAACGAACTGGACCGTCTGCCCCGAGTGCGGGGATTGACCAATCTCGGCAACACTTGCTTCTTCAATGCGGTGATGCAGTGCTTGGCGCAGACGCCGTTCCTGCTGTCTGACCTCAGAGATCTGGCGGAGCCTGGAGAGGAGTAAGTTCATGTTTCACGTTTCTTTAAGCTTTTAACAAGTTCACTCTTGTCAGGTTCCTATATCAGGCTTTATACAGCCCATTTATGGTGTAAACGTACTTATTTTTTCCTTCGATTCCCCTTTCAGATTCACCCTGCCCGGCGGCACCTTTAACATCAAGGGCAAGGGCGATATCGAGCTGCCCAAGATCGAGGGCAAGCTCTCCTCGTGGGGCCCCCTCACCGCCGCCTTGGCAAATACCCTCGAGGAACTACAGGCCGGCGGCAGTGTCTTTACGCCCACTAAGCTCTTCGACAAGCTGAGCGCCAAGTGCCCGCAGTTCATGGGCGGCGATCAGCACGATGCCCACGAGCTGCTCCGTCAGCTGCTTGAGAGTGTGCGCAATGAGGATCTGAAGCGCTATCAACGCGTCATCCTGCAGAACCTCGGCTACAAAGATCAGGACATTAACAGTGTGTCGGAGGAGATGCGGCAGAAGTGCAAGATCTATGGCAATCAGGCCGGCGATCGCATCCTGCGCCCGGAGCAGGTCTTCCGTGGCTTCCTCGTCTCTACACTCACGTGCCAGGACTGTCACAGTGTGTCTTCGCGCCACGAGTACTTCCTGGACATGTCGCTGCCGGTGGCCATCGATAAGCCCCAGCCGCCACAGCGCCGCAAACCGAGTCCGGAACTCTCATTACTGGCCAGTAGCAGCTCCGCCACCACTGCCACTACCACCACTAAGAAAAACATGACCAAGTCTGTCAAGACCAGCATCGGCCTTGCTCAGTCGGCTATCAACACGAAGTTCTCTGATGGCAAAGTCAACTTTACGGCTTCGTCGTCGTCGTCGTCGCCCTTTTACCTGCACTACGATCAGCAGGGTCACCAGCTAGGTCCCTCCAAGTCGCAGGTGAAAAAGGATAAGGAGCGCGAGCGCAAGGCCAAGCGAGTGGCCAAGCATCTGCGCTCGAAGCAGGCCCAGAAAATCAATCTTAAGTTCAATGGCAATGGCTGTGCCTTTGACGTTGACTTGTCCGGCGGCCCGCCACTGGCCTCCCTGGGCTCTGGCGATGGACAGATGATCGGGGCCGGCGAACAGCCCAAAGATCAGACCGAGGACAGCAACTCGTCCAGTGGTACCACCTCAGAGCACTCGGATGCCGATGTGGAGGACAATCTGGTGGAGGACACAGGTCCGCCTGCGTCCGCCAGCAGCAATAATACATCGGCTACAGGAACGGGAACAGGAGCTCTGGCCGGCAAATTCTATACAGACAGTAATGGCAATACACAGCCATTGGGGGAGAAACGCGACGATACGCCCGAGCATCTGGACAAGGACTCGCTTGAGGAGGACGAGAATGGTGAGAAAGGGAGCTGTTAACGAAGTTTGTGCTTTTAGAGCGGGGTTTTCATATATTAATTGAATGGAAACCGATCTTTAAATGGTTTTTCCCTTCGAAACACTTCAAATCTTAATCTTAATCGTATCTGTAACGCTGGAAAAAATATATTAATTATATATTTTGTTTATTTTCGCAGACTCTGGCATTGCCACTAGTCCCGCACCGACTGCTTCCAGCAGCAGCACGAGCACCAATAGCACCAACAGCACCAGCATCATCATACCCCCTGGGAACAACAACAACAACAGCTCCTCGTCCGCTTCCGTGGCTGGCACATTGGAGGATGTGGAAGCCGAAAAAGAGCAACAAATCACAGCTTCCACCGGCCTGATCAGTCCCGGACTTTCGCAGAAGGGAGCCGACCTCATACGCCAACTATCCCTGGGAGCCGAGAACGGCGGTTTGAATGGCATGACAGCGGATGGAACAGAGAAGGACACCCAGGCCGAGAGCCAGGCCGAGAGACAGGCCGAGAGCCAGGCCCTGGCCAAAGCCCAGGCCCGTGCCAAGCGAGTGCGCACGCAAAGCTACTCGGATTGGAGCACCACGATAGCGCCGCGCTATCAATGCGAGGACGGCGAATGCTCCGTCCAGTCCTGCCTTAACAACTTCACCGCCGTGGAGTTAATGACCGGCCAGAACAAGGTGGGCTGCGACAGCTGCACCCTCCGCATCAACGGCAGCGATCCGAATGTCAAATCGGTGAATACGAATGCCACCAAGCAGCTGCTGGTCTCCAGTCCGCCAGCAGTGCTCATCCTTCATCTGAAGCGCTTCCAGCTGGGTCCGCGGTGCATCTTCCGCAAGCTAACGCGACCTGTTAGCTATCCCAATCTGCTGGACATTGCCGCCTTCTGCGGCTCCAAGGTGAAGAATCTGCCGAATATCGATCGCAAGCAAAAGAAGCTGCTGTACGCCCTCTATGGCGTCGTGGAGCACTCGGGCGGCATGTACGGCGGTCACTATACGGCATACGTGAAGGTGCGCCCCAATGTGACGCCGGGCGACAAGCGTTACAAATTCCTGCCAATGGGCAGCAAAGCGGAACTGGATCAGGACGATGAGCAGCTGAAGAAGCTGGAGGAGTTGCAGGCCAAGCGCAAGGCACGTGACTTGCATATGCAAGCGATGATGGACAGTGACGACTTCTCCAGCAGCAACTCATCTACCTCCGACGATGGCGGCAGCGGCGGCGGCGGCAATGAACCGACAACTCCCCACGACGAGGTGCCGCAGGAGGAGGAGGCCGCCAATGTTCAGGTGCCGCCAGGTAAATGGTATTACGTATCCGATTCCCGGGTCCAGGAGGTTAACGAGGATTCGGCCCTGAAGGCTCAGGCCTATCTGCTGTTCTACGAGCGCATCTACTAGGGAGTACGAGGGATTACGGGTGGGTTATGGGGGGGATAAGGAGTTTGGGAGTTGTAGCAGAGCTATCCTCGGATACTCGAAACCGGCAGCATACATTTTACTACCATTTAAACTAGACTTCAGCTGGGTTTCGTTTCTAGTTTAAAGCCCACTTTGATTTCACATCTTTTTCAATTTTGCTCAGTGTTCTTGATTTAAATGCATTTACAAGAGGTAGAACGGGGAGGTAAGGTAGAAAACAACAAAGAAGAACAAACACACACAGCCAGACAAGCATGCAGGCACACACACACACTGGGTTAGTGGTGGGTGGGTGGTTAGGAGAGATCTCCGCCAGAGATGATAACAGCGAAGACGCCACTATTGAGGGAGAACGAGACGGCAGAGACAGAGAGAGAGAGTGAGAGAGAGAGAGGGGAGACGCCGAATATGAAGACGAAGACGAAGACGACTCACACATGCCAAATGCATTCATCCAGCATTTCTTTTCCTTCTCTCTTTCTGGGACCAGGAACAGTTTTGTTTTAAATTGTTGCTCTGTTTTCTTGTTTATAATTTAGAGTTTTTCTGTTTTTTTTTTTTATATTATTATTTTTTTTTTTGTAAAACATATTTATGGAAAAGACACATGGAGGGAAAATTAAAAATGTTAATAGTTGTAAGTTAGTTGTATATTTTTTCGAACCGATTTGCCTCAAGCCATGAAAGCGGAGACGGAGGACGCGAAGAAAAAGGTCGAGGGGTAAAGTGAGGGGGCTGTTCGAAACGAAATGGAGACAAAAACCAAGAAGAGGAGAGAAGAAAGGAGAATAGAAACGAAACTATTTGCTGATGATGTTCATAAGTTAAAAACAACAAAAGAAACACGAATGAAATAAAAACCACAACCGATTGCTCGCTTCTGCCAATAAATTTAACTTTGCTGTAATCTTAACTTATATACATACTACTATATATATACATATATATATATATATACACACTATATAATACAATATATAAAGGGTCTAGCTACATATTTACAATTCCAGCCGAGAGAGTAAATGTTTCGAAAGCGGGAAATTGCAACGAGAGAGAGATTTATATGATATAATAAATAAATATATATATATATATACATATATACAGTTTATCTTATGAATTAGGCTTAACTAACGATTTAAATATGATATATAGATTTATATAAGCCTTAATACTATGGCACTCGCAATGTATATTAAAAAGAGTGGCGATTTCTTTTCGGAATTAACGCCTGGAAAGGAAGTCGATGAAATCGGGGGCCATTTTTATGATGGCCCCACAAAAGGTAATCAATATCTTACCACAAAGCTCATAATATTCTAAAGGAAGGAAGTCCGCAGAATGTGAGCGGTAAAATCCATGCAAATTCTAATTATTTTTTATTTTTAAAATATTTTTTCTCTTTTTTTGTAAGAGTTTAAAATGTAATCGAGAACCGAAAGGGAAACAATGTAAAATAAAAAACATAAGAAAACTTAAAACATGTATAAAAATCAGTCCGACAAAGGTTTAGGTAATTTTATTAAAAAATATATAAAACTAAAGCAACCCCGACTAGTAGTAGTATGACAACAAAATATATAACATTTTCGCTTTTAAACTGAACACATAGTTGTGATAATTAAACTAATTAAGGAAGTCATTAAAGGATCAACAATAAACTGAGTATCATTCATGAAATCCAAAGAACTCTTCTTTTTACTGGTGCCAGTTGGATATTATATTATATAAGGGGGGGGAAATGCAGTACGCGCATTAATTACAATTAAATGCATGGATGGTGCTGGGGTTAGGAGCCGGTTTTCTATTAAATCCCGTTTGTTAGCGATGTGAATCGCCGTCGGCTGGCTTATCGGTGATCTGCCCTCTCCATCTGATCCCAGTTCCCCGAAACGACGGCCAAGGTCGCGACGCAAAAAAAGCTCTATGACGCTCTCCCGTGCGACTCCAGGCGGGCCACAGTCGCACGATGAGAGCTGCTCCGTTCGGATTGAGGCTGGGATTGGCCGTGATTGGCCTGCTCCTGCTGGCCAACAATTCCGGCCTGGTTACGGCCAAGCGGTATCTGCGCTGCGAACTGGCCCGCAAGCTGCTCGATCCCCCATACAAGTTCGATCGGTCGCTGCTCTCCAATTGTGAGTTATTTACCAGTTCCTCTGTTAACCCTGATAATTCTGAGTTCGATTTCGATCAGGGATCTGCTTGGTGGAACACGAAAGCGATCTGGACACCAGTAGAATCACCTCGAATCCGAATGGCTCCCGGAACTACGGCTTGTTTCAGATCAACAGCAGGTTCTGCCAGGAGGGCAGGCGTGGCGGCATTTGCAATGTGAAGTGTGAAGGTACTGGCTCGATTTGGGTTCTGAATCAATGCATTATAATCTATTTTATTACACTGCAGATCTACTGGATGAAAATCTAACGGAGGCTGCGGCTTGCGCCAAGCGGATTCACACCTCCGATGGGTTCCAGCACTGGAATGGCTGGCAGCGATATTGTCGCAATACCCAGAATCTGCCCAATCTGAGGGTTATCTGTGGCATATAGACTAATTTGTAATATGGCATATTAAATGCCAGTTCTTACTTGTATTATGTATATATAATATTATTTGGGGTACTTAAGTTTGGCCTTACTGTCTCCTTAAATTATTAACTTTATATAATTATAATGGGTTTTCTTTTATGTTAGCAAATAATCAGAAGAATATATTATATATTATAAAAGAATAAAATCAAAATCCGAAACTAAAAGCTAACCTTTTCATATCTGCAGAAAGGAGGGAAAAGTCTACAAGATATGGCGAAATCGTAACTTTATAAAATCTAAACAATTGGCAGGTATACATACATAGCTCGATATCTATGTAATTATTATTTTGACCAGTAGTGTATGTATATATCCAAAATAGAAAACTTTGTAAAAATATATTTCTTTGTCTAAAAATATAATAAAATCGTATATTTCCTACAAAATTTGGTCTTAATTATATTTTCCCACAGCAAAAACATATATATATGTTCCTTCCATATATTATATATATTTCCATAATAAAAACCTTGTAATAAATGTAAAATAAAAAAACAAACGTTATGGATTGTATTTAAGGTCGTACTATATTTAGATTATATAAACATATTTAATAATAATAATAATAAAAAGTATTGTGTGAAGGATACATATTTGTTTTCGTTGTTTAAAACCTATATTAATTATTTTAATAATTTAAAAAGAGTTTTTTTTTGATCCTATGGAGTCTATGGATCCAACAGAAACCTGCTCTTTACTTCTGCTCTTTCCTTATTACCTTATAGAGAGGTTCGTTCCTCTTCATTATCACCCAGTGGAGGAGTGCAAGCTTTGGCACTCTCGTTCTCTCTGAAAGTTTCTGGCATTGAGCTTTTCCGACCACCATGTTGAGTTAGCTCACGAAATAACGGCCGTCTCTCGGGCTCCGAACCCCCGGAGCTTATGTGGCCCCATGGCGAAGATTTCATTTGGCGACATCGGCCGAACGATTCGGAGCGTTTTGTCGGCCGAAAAAGCAAAAAGTTTCCGTTCAATTTGGCAACGTGTTCAAAAAAGAAAAAAAAGTCAGTCTGTCAGTAAAAAACTGAAGAAAAGTCCAGGCAACGAAAGTCGAAAGTCCAGTGCCCAGTGCCAGAGATACACTCTCTCTTTATATAATATATATACACGATATATACGATATATACAACAGATATACCCAATGCAAATCTGTCATTACATGTGATATTGTGTTTGAACACCCCCTGAAATCCCCTGAAAATCTCTATAATATTATTCCCATATAACCCCTGACCCTTGAATCCGAACCCAAGTCCAAACCCAAACCCGAAACTTGAAGAGATTGCTCCTGATCAGCGTATGATCAGTCGTTGAGCTGCCAAGTGTTAAAACTGAGGCTAAAATAAAATCTCAAGTGTATACTTATTTTTTGTTTTTGTGCACAAGTCCCTCCTGACTAAAGCCTGACCTTGTAAAATAGTGCTTTCTAAGAAAATCCCACCCAAATACCCCCCCACATATTTATCCTTAGAAATATATATGAAATATATACAAAATATATGTGAATAAAAAATAGAAATAAAATATTATTACGAGCCTTTTTTGGTATTGTGTTGGGAGATGAAAATAAAAGAGATCTTCGGTTGAGATCTTGAAATAATTGTAAGAATTCTTCTAAGAGTGATCCTCAAGAGAAATATGAGAAATGTGATTAAAAATATCTAAAGAATTTCCAAAATAACAAGGCAGAGAGCTCTAAGAAAGAATTAAAGTTATAAAATATTTATTCTGATGAAATGTTCAAGTGGTGTGAGCATATTACCCAATACATAAGCAAGTCGCGATATATTATTATGAATTTCATCAGATTGTGAAATTAAAAAGGCCCTGTGAATCATTATGAAAGATTACTTTTGGCTTATAAAAATATATACTATATATAATATAGTAATATTTCTGAAATACATAAAATATGTCAAGTGAAACCAAAGTATTATATTGCAATCATTTATGAATTAAAAATATATCCAAAACTAATAGTGAAGTGGTTCCGTAGAGTGTTCTATATCCTGCTTTCCTGCTGGGAAAAAATACCCCAAGCTCCTCGGAGTTTCCCCGAATGATTCCTTAAAAAATAAAACAAAACTCAGGTTAGAATTTTCAGCAGATGAAGCGATCAAGTAAATGCATGAAGGATCTTCAAGTTGGAGTTCCTGGAGCATTATGTTGATCTCCATCGCCATCCTGAGAGGATGATAATGATGTATGAATGATGTCCTGCAATGTGAGTTCGGTTCCTTCTTGGAGTCTGTAACCTTTGCAAGTGGATATAGCCCTTCTTTCTTCCAGATTCTTCTAAATCATACATTTCCTATGTTTTCCACATTTTCATAAGCTTGCGAAATGCAATTTAATTGGATCTCACCCATGCGTTGTCTATTGTGGGGCGTTATTTCATCACAGGTCGAAATAAACTCGAAAAACCCCCCACTGCCTGCCCTGGGGGGAGGGGGTTTTGTTTGTGTCTTTTTCTGTTTATTTTTTTCTCTTGTTATTACTTCTGTGTGTGTGTATAATGTGTACATATATTAGTTGTATATCGCAAACGACGCCAAATCCACGTAGTTGAGATAGTGAGGAATTGTGAAAACAAAACCCACACTATCACAACTCTTGCTCGCTTGTTGTTTCGCTGAGAGAGAGGTTCCTCTCTCTCTGCTACAGTGGAGACAATGGCAATAAAAATGGAAGAAGATTGTTATGCTAAATATTATTTGATGGTATTATCAAAAGCAGTTTTAACCTTGACTTGGCGCCACAAATAAAACCATTAGTTTTCTTTTTACTAGCAAAGGAATCGATATTCCTTTGAAAACTTTTAAATATACAATAAACATACCTTTGGGAGTTTTTTACAATATACATATACATATAATATAATATAAACTTAATAGACACACAATACAATATACATATATAAAACTGTATAATATAATATATACTTAATAGAGACACGACCTTCTACAAGATTTTTTAATTGCCAACATTAGGGAATTGGTAAAATGATTTTTATGTTATATTTATTAAAAAATGAAAAGCTCAAAGGGGTATTTAATTAATTGCCATTATTGGGTGTTCTTTACTATTTATAATATGTGTTTTTATCAGAGACAAGTCTTAAAAACTATAAAAATAACAAAAGGAACATTAATCTTAACAAATACTATAAAATACTTTCGAAATATTTGAATTTCAATTGTTTCAAATAAATAATACCGAATTTAAGCATTAAAATGCAAACTTATAAGGCAGTATAAGGCATTTGGGTGACTTTTATCGGTGTGAGCAGAGCCTGGGCAGAGAAACTTGCTGACTCACTTGTCGGGCCTATGGGTAACACTGTTTTAAAATAATCCAGCTGGCACTCTCTCTAATATTTGCAAAGTTTACTAAAATCTTTAATGAAATATTCTTGAATAATAGTTTGTTTATGTTATTTTCAATTTCTAAATCATAACAAACGGAAGTTAAAATATAAAACGTAATTGTTACGTTCACAGAATGTAATAAAAGGTTAATTTAAAGTCTAAATATTATAGGTATTAGGTATGATCAAGGGAGACAAAAAGAAGTGTAGTTTTCGCCAAGGGAACATGCTCCACTGTACTCCTATCGCTCTCCCTTTGTCTGCGACGCATATTTCACACTGTTTGGCGGCGTTCTCAGGCCCCGATTTACGCTCCCCCATGCCGCTCCACGCCCGTGCCGCTCCAGCGAGCTGCCGCTCGGCGACGTGGTCGTCGGTCCGCGGAGCGTATAAAAGTTGCCGGCCGGCGAGCGTTTGTCATCAGTTTGCAAGCTTGCAGCTTTGTGGAGAACCAAACCTCTCAGCGAAAATAAGCCAGAAAATCGACAGGGTCAACTGTCTAAAGTCGAAACGCAAAAAGCAAAAACAGCCTTTATTACACCATTCCGTGTAATTTATCCCAGAGCAGCCAGAGAATCCTCAGCGAGTCCTTAGACATGAGTGAGTTGGCCAGAGACCTGCGGCAGCAGGAGCAAGATCCCGTCGAGCTCCTCGACTGCGATATTGAGTTCGAGGATGTGCAAGCCGGACCGGCGTCAGGCCAGGCAGTCCAGGAGACAGCCAAGATCCCGGCCAGTTCGGCCAAGCTCTTCACCAAGGCCCTCAAGAAGGTGTCCAAGGTGCAGCGTATGCTGGAGCAGGCCCGCATCCTGCTGGCCGAGGAAGAGGAGGCGGCGGTCACCGCCTCCAAGAAGACCCAGAAGAAGGCCAAGAAGCAGCTAAAGAAGCAGGCGAAAAAGGACAAGAAGCGGGCCAAGAAGCAGGCCAAAAAGGACACTGAAGGTGGTGAGAGCCTGGAGGAGGCGGCGGTGCCCCCAGCCCGTTCCCGTTCGAACAGCGTCAGCTCCACTTCGAGCTCCTCCAGCTCCAGCTCGAGTTCCAGTTCGAGTTCCAGCTCTAGCTCCAGCTCTGATGAGGACCAGGAGATCAACTACTATGGCTTTGGCTGGGGCCGCAATCCCTGGCGCCGAGGACCTCATGGCCATCATCATGGTCATCACGGGCGTCGTCACAGCATTGGCCCCAAGCACGGTGGCAAGCACGGTCATCACGGCAGGCGACATGGACACGGACATGGTCATGGACATGGTCATGGTCATGGTCACGGACATCGTCACGAACATGGACATGGTCATGGTCACGGACATGGTCATGGACATGGCCACGGACCCCGTCGCCATCACTTGGGACCTCACCACTTCGGTCCGCATCACTTTGGACCGCATCACTTCGGTCCCCATCACTTCGGTCCCCATCCCTTTGCCTTCGATCGCAGATCCTGGCTGGGACCTTGGCTGGATCAGTGCCAGTTTTTTCGGGGGATGGGCCTGCCGTGGGCCCCAGAGCCAATCACGGACTGCCGGAGGAGGAGCCGATCGCTGTCTAGATCCGCCTGCGCAAATCGTGGAAATCTTGGATACGGACACGAATTCCGACACGGACACGGACACGGACATGGCCACCCGGGTCGATCACATGACCGTCGAGTAGAGCGCTCCAGCTCCAGCTCTAGCTCCAGTTCGGAGAGCGACTTGGAGCTCAAGAAGAGGAAGAAGAATAAGAAGCATGGCGGCAAGTCCAGGTCCAGGTCGAGCTCTAGTTCCAGCTCCAGCTCAAGTTCCGAGGACGAGCGGAAGGACAAGAGGAAGCAGAAGAAGAAGAAGGGTAGGAAGCAGCGAGACAGCTCCTCATCCTCCTCGTCATCGTCATCGTCGTCGTCGTCGTCGTCGTCGAGTTCCTCCAGTTCCAGTTCGGACAGTGAGGGCAAGGTGCACTGGAGGCACAAGCGGGGTCACCATCATGGACCGCCGCATGGCCATCACTTTGGACCGCCGCATGGCCATCACTTTGGCCCACGTCCTGGCCATCATTTTGGACCCCATCCTGGTCATCATGGCCATCATGGCCATCATGGCCATCATGGCCATCCTGGACATCATTTTGGCCCTCATCGTCGACCCGAGTTCCCCATTGAGCCCGTAGCTCCTGCCTTTGGACCTCCAGCCTTTGGGCCACCGTCTCCGCCGCCGCCACCACCCTTCGGCCCACCAGCCGGCTGCCAGTATCGTCGTGGAGGTCGCTCCCTGTCGCGTTGTCAGCAGGAAAGAGGCCACTCCCGACCACGCTCTCAATCCAGATCGGGCAAAAAATGCCAGAAGAAGAACAAAAAATGCAAGGATAAGGGCAAAAAGCACAGGAAGCACAAGAAGCACGGACACGGCAAGCACCATGGACTTGGACCGCATCGTCCTTCGGAGCTACACAGTGTGGAACTCTAAGATATATCAATATTCCTTCAATACCAAACTATAACCTCCAGTGTATATCCCTTATACTTTCTACAAAACCAACTTTATAACCAAAAGCTTTATTATTATTATATTATATAGAAACAAAAACAAACACAAAAAAAAAGAACAAAATGTATATTATAAATATAAATAAATAAAAATGAAAAACCAAACAAAAATATAATGTATTTTTTAGGGGGAAAAGGGGTCTAACTTAAAACTTAGGAAAAAATATATAAATAAACAAATATAAATGTATAAATAGAAAAATAGGAAGAGTTAAAAGAAGAGTTCTAGCTTATTAAGCTAATGTTATGGCCAATTACTGCCTTTAATTTGTTTTTTTTTTTCAGCAAAGGTTTTAATGAAATTCCAAAATGGTAATTCCCTTTAATTTATATTCCGCATCGCCACGCTTGTTTTTCGGGGATTAGAAATCATTTGAATTACATTACAACAGGCTGCGCTCTCTCATAATTATATTATTTAATTATATTTGACCATTCGGCTGACTGAATGATTAAATTGCATTATTAATGCATCGACTGCGATAAAGATATTGCCACCAAAGCCAAACAAAGCGAACAAAGCGGTCAAAACAACTAAATTAATCCCATTGGCATTGCGAAAACAATTTTTGAATAAATATTATATTATATATATAGTTATGGCATCAGGAGTGTTCCCAAATAGATAGGGCGCCGGGGCTTATGACGAGTCCCCTACCACCGATAGATAAGATGGGTATTCCTGCCCAGGTTTTTCCCACACAAGTGACGCGACATGCCGATAACGTGATCGATAAGCACCGGGAAATGATAACCACTCTAATTTCTGATGTTTTTGAGTTTCACCTGGTTAAATGCGATTATTTTCTGGGCACTGGCGAGGAAGTTAATCCAATTAAATGGCAACCAAAGCAGCCATCAATTAGCTGCTGGAACTGGGACAACCTGTCGATGTTATCGAAAGGTTGGACGGAAGAATGGTTAGCTAGAGGGCAAGATTTTCCCCTGACAGTTAAAAGCAAAGAAAAATGGGAACACTTACTGGTCGGTTAGCCAGCTGTTCTCATTTTTAGAGGGGAAAAGCTAAGCTGTTCCCTGTGTTTGACTTGCCACGCACAGAAAAGCCCCTACAATTAAGGGTTACTGATGAAGCAAGTGGTGGTTTTGTACTGAAACAGACTCTTGTTCATCTCTTATATATATTTGTCTATTTATTTATTTGTTTTTACCTTTAAGTTAGACGTTAGAGTTGAGTTTTTCGATTTAAGGCAAACTCTGACTCAATAAAATATTATTTTAAAGCTGAAAAATATATAATAAAGCTAATATTATTATTTGTAGATGATAAAACAATTATTTCTTTCTAAATTTAATTTAAAACTAACTTAGATGCTGGTTAATAATAAAATGCCTGCTTGGTGTAGGGTGCACTGACCCTGCTTTCTCCTGTTTTCGCCTCGGCTTAAGAGAGAGCTTAAGAGAGCGCCAAGAATACTGGAAACAGTTCGAGTGGGAACAGCCGACTGGTAACAGTTTCTTCACTTTCCCTAATTAATGAACGGCAGGCAGGCAGGCAGGCAAATGGGAATTGCTTTTGTCTCTAGCCCGTCTGGCAGATGGCGTGGGCATTGCGGGAGAGTGGAGGGGGAGAGGAGGTTCTGAAGGGTGGAGAGTTGAAAGCAGTAAGGGTGTGGGGAAAGTTACCCCCTCCCCCTCCACGCTTTGTGGGCCCCAAGTGAAAGCCACTGACCGGTTAGTGGGTCTGTGTGGGTTAAGTGCTGTTTAATAATGGAACGCCGCACAAACTATGACGGGAATAGTTGCCGTTGCCGTTGCCGTTACCTTTCCACTATCCTTTCCATATTCCCATCGAGTATATTTCCAGCCCCTTTCCTATTAGCAATATATATTTTTATATATTTGTTGTTTCTGACCAGGAAGTCGTTGCCATTCTGGGGAAAACGCCATTAAAATCGGTGATTCTCACCTTTTACTTTACCTTTCCACCGCCGGCAATCAACAGGTGAACAGCAACGCACAAAGACACACCACACGCACACACTGCGAGCCGAGGGCGTAAATTTTCAAAGGAAAACTTTATTCAATTTTTGTGACATTGTGACAGGGACAGGCGCAGCAGCAGCCGCGGCAGTCGCGGCAGTCGCGGCAGCAACTTTCCCTTGTTGCCCTTTTTGGCGTGTGTTTCGCTTCTTTTCTCTTATTTATGTTTGATGTACTTTTGCTGACATTTGGAAAAGTTGATTTGTTGTTTACACACTTGAAAAAAATCGAATTATTTATGTATATGTTATATATATCTATTTAGATATGATTTCGTGAGTTTAAGAAGTTTTTTAAACTAACTAACTTCATAACTAAGCCAAAAAGGCATTAATTTCAAATCGGAAAGATTTTTTGTGTTAGTTTTTAAAGCATTTATAAATTGGTATACTGAGATTACCAATAAAAAACATTTTAATTTTTTTGATTTTTTGACAATTTTGATGATGTAACCCCTTATAAAATTTTTAAAAATTGAAAAAAATTTTTTTTTAATTTTATGTCAAAATTGTATCACTAACTAATCACGATTTTTTTGACAAATCGAAATATATATGACTTTTGGCAATAAGTCAATTTTTGGCCACCAAAATACCCCAGAAATACCTCAAATATGATCATTTTAGGCACTTTAAATCGATATTTATCGATATATTTCATATTTTTCTTAAAAACAAAAGTTTAAAAGCCTTAATGATCATTAAAACAATAATTTCAATTTGAGAAGCTTTTCTGTATTCGTTCTTTATTATCTGCAAACAAGAAGTTCTTAATTTTGGGAACAGAATCTGATTTTTGCGCAGTGCAGCCCCTTTAGGGGCTTTGGCTCCACCTTTATTTGTCATCTGCAGGTCCTTAACTCGACGCAAAACTGCGCTTTACTTTAATCAAAAAAACAAAAGGAGATTTCTGTTTTTCAATTTCCTAAAAACAAAGAGCGGATAAACTGAAACAAAAGCCTGACACGAAAAAACCAAGTAATAACAACAAAGAACCATACAAAAAACTGAGGAGTGAAAGTGTGTGGCATGAATAGAGGAAGTTGCCGGAAGTGGATTTTTGAGCGGAAATAATTTTGCCACATGTTGGCGAAATAAAAAGACTTAGGGCCAGGGGCGGGGGCCGGTTGGAGGGTGTTGGGTGGAGAGACAAATGCTAAAACAAAGTCACGCGCCACAAAAAGCGAAGGGCGGCGTGGAAGGGCACGGTGGCAAGCGGGGAAGGAAGAGAACGTGGTGCAAAATCCTTCCGTTGTCGTCATTGTCGAAAGCTTAAAATTCAATATAAGCGCGGACTCCCCGCTCGCTTCACTTGTTCAAATATTATATATATATATATATGTATATATATATATATGTATATATAATATATATGTAAATATTTCTTTAGATTTTTAATAATTTTCCTCATTTTGCCCGCCTGGCAGGTGGAAACAGTTTTGGGTCTTATTTCGCAGTGGTGCCTCTGTGATTGGTTTTGTGCTCTGCAAATGAAACTGAATTCAAGAGATAAACTTGCGGAAATGGAATTATTTGAGTTTACTTAAATATTTTGGATACAAAGTTGATAAAATAAGGTGTTTTTAGATAAGAGTTTAAATTTTAAACTTTAAACTTTAAACTTTAAAAGAAAGAAACCGGTAATGCCAATGATTTATCAAGAATAAATTTTTCTTAAATATTATACTAATTATTATTAAACTAATAGTAAATTAATAATTATTAAACTAATAGTACAAGATAAATTTATAGTCACATCTTCTTTCAGAGTTAATTTCTTTTAAATATTTATTTTATTTGAACTTTTATTTAATTTTGTACTTTCATTCAAGGCGCACGATCGGCGTTGCTTGGCTTAGTGTGCCCGTTGCTTATTTTAAAGAAAATACCTGCAAGCTATACAGTAATGTCATATTAAAATTAAGTTCCACTAAATACTGAATGAAAAATAATCTAATAATATAATATAATATATAATGAGTGTGATCACAGTTTACAAAATAAAGTATAGCTTTATGTAACCATATGGCTTACCTAAGAGTCCCAATTAAATTCCTAAATATTTTCCAGGCACATTTTCGAACTATTTCGATCCTTGACAAAAACTACGCACAAATTTTTGGAGTTATACACACAGTGCCAGTAGCTGCAACCAAAAACTCTTCGAATGCATAAATAATTCCTCCTTTGTTGGCTTGTTTAATAAGCGACAGCCAAAAAAAAAAAAGAAGGAGAAGAATACAGGACGACAGGACCTGCAGCAGGTTGCAGGGGCGATGCAGGCATTCCTCCTCCGATTGTTGGCAGCGTAATAACATTGCAAATAAGATGGGGCGACAGCAGCAGCAGCAGCCCTTTCATTCTGTGTGTGTGTGTCTTGTCTCTGTTTTGTTTTTTTTTTACGTTTTTTGGACCACCACTCTCGGCTAACTGGCAAACAATGGCCGCCGTAATACAGCACAATAGATATTTGTCAGGGTTACAAGGGCGAGCGACCAAGAGGGGCGAAAGTGTGCTAGGTGCGAATGCAGATACATAGAAAGTTATACGAATGTTACGTGAGCGGAATGCCAGAGCAGTGTAAACTGTAACAATGAGCGGGTGACCCCAGCGGGTAACTCACACCCCGCACACGCCGCACACACACACCCACAGCCCGCAGTCCCCTAAAAACCCAAACCAAACCCCGCCCAAAACGGGCTTCCACTGATAACCCTTGGCCCCGTTGCAACGCATTTCGTATGCAGCTCTTGTCCAGGCAGCGCAACCTTTACGGTTCAGCTTCGGGTTCGGTTCCTGGTGCCAGTTTTCCTTGTTTTTTCTTGTTTTTTTTTCACTTTTGCTTGCCACTTGTCCACTTTTCCACCTCCACTCTTAGCTGAGATAAAACAAACAGGGCGGAAAACACACGCACACGAAGATGAAGACAGAGGATGTAAAGACAGAGAGTGCAATTTGCAAGGACAACGCTGCGTATGCGCAATGTTTATGGTAGATCTTGAGACGTTTAGTTACCTGTTAGGTCAGCAAAAGTCACATTTCTACCTTGAATATAAGAAAAATAACATTTATGATTAAAATTAACTACAAATACAAGTAATAAAGGTAAAAGAGCATGTACAATGGTGCGTATGAGTAATGTAAACTACAGAAATGGCCACAAAATTCTTTTTAATTCTTTAGTAAATGGTTTTATGCGAATATATCCCTGGAAAACATGTAAAATATTTCCTTATATATAATATAAATAAAGTAATCAATGGACCCTAAGAAAACAGGGTAATAAAATACAAATTATTCACTCAACAATGGGAAACTGGGCATCTCTAGTCACTGTGCCAGTCACCCTCGCCCTCGCCCTCGCCTTAACTTAAACATTGCAATTAAAATGGGAAGAGCTAGCAAATTTCGGAGGGGCAGCCACTTAAGCCAGCTTAAGCTTTAATTGGCTATTGGAACCAACGAATAGAATTATAAGGAAAAATATGTATTTATTGCAAAAGGCACAACTACAGTTATTGGAATGCGTTGGGAGTATGAGAAATATCTGGCAGGAAAAAATGAAAAATGCCATTCGCTTTAGCCATGAAAATGAAATTGTTTAAATTTGTCTGCTGGCCAAATGTTGCCGACAGTAAATTATAGCCGGACTCTATATGCAAATATATATTGTATATACATTTTTGCTGTTATTGGGAATTGGATTGAATGGCTCTCTGGGGAATTGGCCAGAATAATGGCTTAAAGTATGCCGAATGATCGATATTTATGGCAATCGTTCGATGCAGCCTTTTATTTACATTTTAATTAAGCAACTTGGTTAATTTTGTGCGCTTTTATTAAATTTTTAAAATGATTTATTCCAGTTAATAAATATGTTTTATATAGCAACATGTTTTAGTAAACTAAATGGGTACAGTTTAATCTCTCTCTATTTAATATAAAAAAACAATTTGGTAATGTCGCAAAATGATTTCAATTAAATAATTTCGTGGTAACTTTTGGTGTGCAAAAAATCTGCATACGAGATGTGACAAATTTGACGCTATAAAAGCCAATTATTCCATTTACTTAGTCCTCGCTCTCGGCTAGGACTCGACAAACATCCTTGCGCACGCACACACACGCACCCACACACACACACACATTCGAAATTAAATCAAAATCTTTATTAAAACATTTTATGCAAATGAATAAATAAGCAAGTGGCGGAGGATGAAAATGAAAGCGGAATCTGAAACGAGACTGACAGCCGTCAGAGAGAGAGAGAGAGAGAGGGGGCGCGTGGCAAACAGTTACGCATTTACATAAATATTACAAGGCTATTACTCGCCACGCCCCCTTTTCGCCCCCCCTTTCCTAGGCAAATACCCGTCGTACGTATGTACGTACATATGTGCGCGCGTTACAATAATATGAAAATTATTTGTAATGTAATTTCAACTTAATAAATGTTCATTTTCATATAAAGCGACAACTCATTTTACTCCAGTCGCCAGGCCCGAGAGGCGCAGGTAAGTGTCACAGAAGATGCATGCAGAGAAATTTGCCTTTAAAATGTATTTAAAAATGATAAATCAAAATGTTCTATAAATATTCAAAGTGGTTTTTAATATATTTGATAGAATTAGGTGGATAAGTTAACAGATATTATAATATTTATGATATTTTCCATGTTATAAATCAAATGAAATAAATTTAAGTAAAGAAATGTACAGGGAAACTTCCACAGACCCTGCTCTTAATATTTCTATTCAATTATATCAATTATTTAGGGGACTAAATTTAGTTAAGTGTACATTTCTGGTAGAATGAAGCCCACCTGCCTGCGTGGTGTCTGCGTCATAACGGAAGCCGACAATGACTGTGGTAATGGTTCAGAAAGGTGTGGCGTACGGGTATGAGTATCCAGGTAAAAATAAGCCAAAGAGAATGGGAAAGGAAGGAGGTCCGGGGGAAAAAGGTAAAAGCCAAAAGCAAAGGCGGGGAGACAGCACGACAGGAAGTAAAGTTGTCGAAAGTGAATTTGCATAAACGTATGAAATTTTAATATTTACGACAAATTTTCAGCAACTTCCCCGCACACACACACACACTCAGTGTACTGTGCACCATCCGCCCCCCTCTCTGCCTTTACAGCCTCACAACTACATACACACACACACACACACACACACAGAGAAACACGGCGTACTGTGTGCACTCAACTTTCAGCCTCATTCTCGCTGTCTTCCACTTTTTGCGCTGCATACTTTCGAGCGCTCACAGAAAAAGTTTGCCCAGCCTACGGAAATTGCCAGTTGCTGTCCACTTGGCTAGTTTCTAGCTGAAATTAATAGCTAGAAGGTACTTAAGTTGTGGGTTTTATTTTAGCTGCAAAATAGCGATTTAAATCTAGAATCAAGAAACAATAATCGAAAATATCAATAATATATC
>JAEIIG010033007.1:0-20286 GCA_018904695.1 Drosophila parvula | reverse complement strand
GTTAATTTCTTTGCTTTTATTAAAATCGTAGTTATATATTATATAATATTTGATAGCAACTTTATAATAAATAATTATTAACTATGTAAAACACTGATAGTTTAAGCTGGCATCGATATCGGTTCTATATATCAAAACGAATATCGATTTATCGTAAAAATTTGTATATATCGCTGGCACCAATATTTAAATATATATATAAATATATTTAAATATATATAGACATGTATACTATAAAGTAAGACATGTATAGTTTATAGTTTATATATTTGAAATAATATTTAAATAATTCAATATCCTCTTTTTATCTAATTTATATGATATCGAAAAATATTGTAATAGCAATTTACGTTAAACTATTGAAAGTATTGCATAAATATGCGAAAATTTTTATTTATTTTATTTCAAAAATTGTACAAATTATATTTAAGACGTTTGTTAAACTAAATATTTAATAACCTCTTTAAATTTATTCCCAACAGCAATTATTTCAACTAAGATAAGAATTAGATCGATATATATCAAAGAGAATATCGATTCATCGCATATATGTACATATGTATGCATATCGCAAAGTTAAAATATCGGTTTGTTATATCGATACAGTATCAATATGTCTTCAAGCGGTTTAAACTATTATTTTTTACCTTAAGAAACTGAATAATTCCATAAAATACTCGTTTAACCGTGAAAATCTTAAACCATTATCCAAATGAAAAAAGAAGAGTTCATTAAGATGCTGTATTTTGAAATAAAAAACCAAAACTCAATTTAAAAAGCTTGTGCCAGTCAATTAATCAAATTTGTACCCGCTTTTGGGATGCCGGGATCTGACTTTAATTACAATTTAATAGGCGCTGACCAACTCCAACTCCCACTCCTTTTCTCCCGGTGCATGGACTGCGCGGGCGGCACCGTAGAGCGCGGCTTGATTAGATTTGAGCCGGGACAAGTCAAGCCACGTCGCGTTTAAGCCCATCAAATGCCGCCAGCCTTGCTCATTTTTTTTTGTTTTTTTTTTTATTTTTATTCCCATCTCTCGTTATTCATTAACTTTAATGAGTTCATTTGACGGTGGGCGTTGCTGGGGCGAGGAGGTGGGGCTGTCGATTTGTGGGCGGGCAATTTTAAAAGGCTTGAAACTGGCGTTGCCGTTGCCGTTGCCGTTGCCATTGCCAGCCTAATTGACAGCCAGTCGTCGCTGTTTTTGGGCCCAGATGAAAGGCATCTGTGTCACTTTCGGCGACGGCGACGGCGTCGACGATGGAAGGGCCCTTAAAGCGGCCTCCGGCAGCTAATTGAATTGCATCGCTAATTTCGGGCCTATTAGCTGACGTTTTAAGTTGAAGATGGCCAAGAATGCTCAGAGGGGAGCATTTAAATGGAAGAGCAGAAATATGGAGTACTCCTTCAATCAATGTTCAAGGCTCTTAAAGGATTCTCTCAGGGGTGGGGGTGGCCCAGAGGTAATAAGAATATTTAAGCCAAAAAGCTCTTACTTCGGACTTAATGTTAAAAGAAATAGAGGAAAAGGAAGCCTTCTTCAATATGCGACATCCTTTGTATCGGACTTGGGTTTGTTAAAAGGTTTCGCAGGCACCTGAATAATGCTCTTAGTTATTAATTTTTAAATATCTAACTAGCATTACCTTTTTATATTTCAGTATATACATAATACAACCATTTTATAATTATTTGTATAACTATAATTTATTTTGAGCCTGATCATTGGAGCTTAGCAAGCAGTTTTCAACTAATTTCCCCTTTTTTAAGTTTAAAGATTAAATCGTTTTGGGTATTTTACTTTCTTTTATAGTTATACATACTAGGTTGGTCTAAAAATCCCTAGAGTTTCTGTAAAACCTTTAAAATATATCTAAAATTATACAATACAATTTTTCACTTTAACTCTTTAATGATTTAACAAGTTTTAGCATAATTTTGGATAAATTATAATGTATCTGGAAACCCCCTAGTGTTTTTTTTGTCTCACCTCCATTAGATTGTGAGTTTTCCCTAATAAAACCCATCGGTTTCTGGTAACTTCTACATGAAAATCCTTACATTTTTTTTGGGACAGACAAAAATTAACAAAATCAGGGGCCTTAATAAGGGGATTATGGGGGCGTGTTATGGCCATTAGCTGCAATTTCCTGCTCTGCCAGCGTTTTTATGGCGAATTTGTTGTTTTGTTTTTTTCCCCCGCCCCGAAATTTGTTGGGGAATGTTAAGCATTAAGTAAAACATTCAAAAAGCCAACCCCCGCCCGCCCACATAATTGACATGGGTGCTGATTTATAGCACTCACAGCTATGTGGCAGCTGCAACACTCCCCAGGGGCACTCAGTTCATGTTCCAGTGATGATCACTGATCACTCTGCTCCATGCAAGTGTTCACTTTGATATAGGCCTTGAGTTTGCAACTGATTTATGACACGGCCAGGTTTCGTGGAGTCCCGGAATTCTCAGCCTTAATTGATGCAATCAACCCACGTCGGAACCGGATACTTCCAGGCCAGATTTCGGAGAATGAGGCTACAACAATCATCTTATCTTGCCACATCATTTCGGGGGAATCACTCGAGCGAGCCACCAAACTTGGCCATGTAGGGGCGCCCGCCCCCCACGCGTTGCGCTGCTGCCCAGTTGTTAAGCGCCGAGCGTGACAACATTTTTAATTACATGCCACACAGCCAGGCAGCAAGGAGCAGCAACAGGCATTCAAATATCAAGTACGACAACAAAGCTGGAAAATAATTTACGCATTTTACACGCACCAAACCCCCGCATCCTGATGCCGTTCAACTTTTTGGCTGTGTTTCCATTCTTTCATTAAGGAAATCCATACGCCATACGCCAGTCGGGGACGGGACGTGACGTGGCCGGAGCAAAGAGTAGGAACAGGGACAGGGACAGGGGACAGAGGCGATGCCGACTCTTTTTACGACGCGAATGCAGCCCAAAGCACGCGCCGCTTTTGGCCAAAAACGAAATGGTAATGGTAACAGGAGCAGCACGGCGAAGCACGAGGGGTCACTGAGAAAAAAATCCGAGTGCTTCTTGTGCTGTAAGTGAAGATATCTATATATTTAAGGGATGTGCAGAAAGAAAAGAAAGAAAAGTTCCATATGATATATCGATCAACAAATATATTGATATATCAAAATTAATCGAAAATATCTTCAAATTTGATATATCGAAAATAGAAATATACAAAAATATTGTATACAACGTTAGAATATCGATAAAATATCAAACAAAATATATTTTTGTTATCAAATTTGTCTTTTTTCGATTAATTTATTTCGATATATTAAATAGAATATCGATTTATCGAACATATATTTGGACATTTGTCGTCAATCAATTTATATATCATATTTAGCCTCAAGAATTGGTACAATATCAACAGATCAATATTTTCTGCCATCCCTATTAATATATATATATTTCTATGTATAATATATTTATATACATATATAATATACATATATTTATATATATTTCCTAGAAGGTTACCTATACCTTCTGACTTAAACTAGTTTGGGATTCTGACGGGAAAACATATAATGCAAAGTTTAAGTTTTTATCAGTATTCAGAAGTAATTACAAAATAATTTAATAAGCGGTCTAGTAATTCCCAAGTCTGGATTCTGTGACCCATTCTGTGGTGGTATATCGATAGGTAGGAAAGTTTCCTGATGAGTTTTTGCGGTGGAATCGAAAATGCTTATGTAATTTGTAAAATTCGAAAAATACATTGTATTTGCAAGCACCTGGAGCTTGGTCCTGGCATTTTTGCGCCGTGCAGCTGCAAAGACAGAAGGCATATGGAAATTGGGTGAGCAGAAAATGGGAAATGGGAAATGGCATCACACACACACACGTGCTAAGACCGAGACAGGGGGAATCGATTAAATTTCTTTTAATGCCCGACCATAAATTTCCCTTTCGAGTTCCCTTTGCCATTGTCAACGACCTCTCAGCGAACGCAACAAACGCAGGAGGAATGGGCCCGGAGTCCCGGGGCCAGGAAGCAAAAAACCAAACCAAAACCAGAGGAGGCAAAGTCGGGAACAGCAAAGAGCAACAGAAACTGGAACACAAACAGAACCAGTGAAGCCAGAGCCAGAGCAGGAGCCAGAGCCCGAGCCAGAGTTAGAGCCAGCGACAGAGCTCGGGACGGAACGCCCAACAAAAAGATAAAATAAAATGAAAATAAAGCAAAAATTATGTCTAACGTCACATTGCCGAGTTCAGCTGATTCTTTATCAGAGTTAAGTGCCTGGAATCCATCTACCCCACCAGCCCCTCCGACGCTGATTATGTATGCCATTTGTTGTGTGCGAGAGTGGGCAAATAACAGGACCGAAAGTTACTTCATGTCCTCGGAGGAGCCATCCGCATATGGCAACCCTTGTCAATCCCAAAAAAGAACAACCATTTCCGACACCATAGGTGGCAGGTCACCAGATCCGATCAGAAGATATGGACTTTCACTTGGGACTTAATTAAAAACTTTTTAATCTCTCAAAAAGCCAAAGAGTGGAGCTGCTTTTCAAGCAGTTATCATTGCCATCGAAAGGTTTATTAATCGGATCATTAAAGTCCAGTGAAAGCTTCGATATCTTATAATAATAATGAACCGATAATCCGATAACTCTCTATGGTGACTTTACTTATTTTATTATTAAAAACTTGTTAACCTCTCAAAATGCTAAGAAGTAGAGCTTGTTTTTTTGTACTCTTTCATTTAATTCGATATCTTATTATAATAATGAATCGATTTAACTCAACTCTCGGACATTGCTTGACTTATCTCAATAAATACTTTTTAAAAACTAGAACGCTGATAGTCAATTTCATGCGATAGTTTTGATTACTACTGCTAACATGCGCTGGTTTCGATAACTAGTAGTATATGCGATAATTTCGAAAACTATTCGTGACATGCTATATTTTCGATAATTATTAATAGTTTGAAATGCAAAATGTACTAAAAACAATTACCTTTTTCATAATTAAACAAAAAACAACCTTTGGCACGCTTGACTTAAGCCAGTAAAGTAGGGATTCTAACCCGAAATCTAAGTGTCTTTCACTTAAGTGTTTTTTAATCCGATAACACACTCTGAAAATGAAATTCCAACGATAGTTTCCGATTAGCCCTGCTGCAAGCTAACGCCACAACCTGTACCTTTCAACTCAATAAAAAACTGGATTATTTGACGTGCGATTATAGTGATTCCGGTGAGCCTGTGGCTTAGTTTTCCCTTCCCTATTGCCTCACTATATATAATCCCTCGAGTGCGTAATGCGAGGTAGCCATCCAGGGTATGTCTCACTTCGATTCCCCCAAACCACCGGAACGCTACGCAGCGGAGAGCGAAATGAGAGATTTGCGAAGAGATTTACGCGCACAACACCAAAATGAACTTTTGTGTGTAAATTTATGTGCAGCTCAAGAGCAGGGGGAAGGAGCTAAGTAACTAACGCCATTAGATGCTTAGTTTTCACATCACCCATACCACTCGGTTCCCTTATCATCCCCCGTAACATTTGGAGCTATCTCGGCATTTTTATTGCTGCATTCCGGGTAACAAAGATCAAAACATCGCAGAAATCATCGCTTAAGCCCGAAGCAGAGTAGAGGGTGTCTTTGAAGACTACATAGGCCCAGTTCGGCAGGTGGATTTTGGGGGACGAGGACTGAGATTGGGATTGGGATTGACGGAGAGAGATTAAGTGCGGAATGTGCCTGTAAATAGAAATAAAATGCTGCACTTTAATCTGTGCCGGAATGCCGGAGTAGCCGGGGTAGCATTCACCCATTTGGCCAGTCAACCCATCAATCCCATTTCTCACCTCACTGGAACTTGGACGAAAAGTAGGCAACACATTGACACGACCCAGCGAAATTGTGATTACATTTGGCACATGAATATTCAATGGAGTCGTGTGGCATTATACCGAGAGCATAATGACAGGGGGAGTGTGTGTGTGTGTGGGAAAACACTTGGAAATTGTGAAAATAAAAGTGCAAATTGTTGTTTTGGGCAAAACCCCAACCCCCGCTAGGCAGCTGCGTCCCAAAAAAAAAAAACAGGAAAAAGAAACAAGCTAAAGTCAATGAGGCAAGGCCTTAAAATGGTTTTTACGGCTACCAAACATAAACTTTATGCCGCCGCATCAAATGCACCTGATGACTGAGTAATTGGATAAAAATATTAGATATCTTACCCCCAATCTTCTTCTCTCTCTCTCTGTATCTCTATATATATGTATATTAATTAAAGTCAGCCTAAATAACAGTGTGTATATATGCTCGATATATATACACTGGTATTTGCCAGGTCAAGTTGTGGACAGACGACACACACACAGACACACACGAAAAGGCAAATAAGCGGCCAATAAAAATATTATTAATACGCCAACGAGTACACAGGGAGAAAAGAAAAGAGACCTCCAGTTTATCGCTAACCAGTTTATTATTATTATTATTATTTAGTCTTTGATGCGATGATGCCACTTATCAAAATTGAAGGTTTCAACGCATTACGGATGCCCAATGTTTGCCCTCCCAACCCAATGGATGATCTATAATTTATTTTTCTCCATGTCCTCTCATCCTTATCGCTCCGATGTGGCACAATCGGCACTGATGGAAATGGAAATGGCCAGGGTAATGGGAAATGGGGGAAATAGGGGAAATGCGAAATAAGGCGGAGCTGGCGGTGGGAAATTAGCAGCGACGCGTCGCTCATCAGCAGCCAACGTCGGAGCAGTTGGGTGTGTTTTAGCCATAAATTTATTAACTTAGTGTCACATTTATGGGCACTCCGACAACCGCCAACACCGCAAAGGGCGTTAAGCACCCGCCGAAGGACGCGGAAGAGAGAGAGAGGAAGATAGACGATGGCTCCTTTAAAATCTACTTGAAAATCCGCTGACCGATGTCCAATTGATGGACCAAGCCACACAATGATAAAGCATTTATCTGAGCCAAAGGACCAGAGCTGGGTAGCTGCCAGGACATTGGAGCAGTTAATAAATACGCTTTTGTAGCTTGTAAATTTCTTACATTTACTTTGCTCTTTCAGTTTTATTTGAATTATTTGTAGAAAGACAGCCCCCCCCCCGTCACGGTCATCATCGTTAACTTAATTGCCGGCCATAACAAACAGAGAGTCCTTAAATATTTATAAGCTCTACTTATTTATTAGTTGCAAATGTGTGCAATAATGCACTGTAATCCGCTTAAAAAGAAATCCTATGCTTTGTACAGATTTAATGAGAGTAAATTATAAAGTTAAGGCTTTAGTAATTATATACAGTATATAACTAAAATCCTTTTAGCCAAATGTATCTGTAAGTTTATCTTGAATAATGCTACTGTTAATTATGCAAAATCCCATCACTAGCAAAGTTTACTGATGAGCTGTTGTGGTACAAACAACGCGTGGCACTTGACTATCGATAAAACGGTCTGAGTGATCAGTCATTAAGCCGATTCTTGATTTATGTTAATTAAATAAAGCCGATTAGACTTGGAGTTAGATAAATAATCATGTAAACAAATGGGGATGTAGTTAACATCAAGAGAACTTGCGCAAAATATGTACATACATATATCGATAGTTGTACAAAAGTCACTAAGGGTTTTAAACCTTCAAAAAGGGTTCCTAAAAAGTGTACATGGATGTATGTGCTTACTTTAAGATATCTTTTAAAGGGTTTAAAACACCTTTAAAAGGGTTTAAAAACCCCCTATTGATAACTGGAGCCGCAAAATATATTCTTAATAAATTATATTATTTGGATATGTACAATGAAAAGTGGTATTTTATAAATATATTAATAGATTAATAAATAATAATAGATTAATAGATAAATGAATAGATTAATACAGAAATCTCTGTAGAATTAAATTTAATGAGTTCACATTAAAATAAAACATCAAAGAAATGTGGCAATATTTCTTAGTTATAGGAAATCGAAATACATCTTTCATAAATATGGTAATATTAAGGGTTGCAATTGCCTAACATCGGTTTTGCTTGGGATTTAATATCAATTGAAAAGATTCCTAAGTTTTTAACCAATTTCTTAAGTTTAACCTATTTTAGCATACGTTTTTACAGCTATTCCAGAGGATTTAATTGATTTCTCAGCTTCGTGTACTACTTGTTCCCCCAAAAAGGAGCTCTTCTTGTTCCCCAAGAACATGCACATGCACGTACAATGTCCTTTCCTGGCATCTCAACCCCTCGGATTAGGTGAGCAATTCCGAGGCCTAAGTCCAAGCATATTTAAAGTAATTCCCAAATCCAGGTCTGGCTCATTTGTCAAGTTGGCTTAGCCGCCGGGCTTAGACGAACTTTTGGATGGACTTTGCCTTTTGGGAGGGACAAGGGAACAGGCGAACACCACACCTTGGATCATTAATTTGCCCGTGTGTTGTTTTCACCTGTTGTTGTTTTATGTGTAGGCGGCCAACGTTCGATCGGAGCTGCCGTTACCGTTACTGTTACCGTTATCTGGGGTGACCAACCCAACAGATGAACCAGTTCCCACCATTTCGGCGGTGCCATTAATGGCCATAGACAAAAACACAGGGCTTAATAACAAATATTCACAGAGATCGGACTTACATTTACGCTGCAACTGTTCGAGTTGAAGAGGGACGCGCTGTACTTCAAGCACCCAAAAACATGGCGCACTCAAAAAAAATAAATTAAAAAAAAACAACTAAAACTAAACGAACGCGACGCGACGCGTTTTTGAAATCGAATTTCGAACTTTGAGATCCGTTTCGTTTGAATCTAACGGTACTGAGCACTGAGTCTGTCTCTGTCTCTATTCCGCTTGCTACTGTCGCTCTGTCCCGCTCTGGCTAAGAAGGCTGAGGAGGCTACCAACAGCTACGCAGTCTCGCGACCAACTGAAGCCCGTGGAACTCAAGCAGAGCCATTTAAGCAGCAGGTCCCCCGTTCTGCTGGCCGCAGGACGCAGTAAGCCGGCAGCACTTTTTAATGGCTGGAAGAACAGCTGGCAGTTGTGGCAGCACGCCGAAAGCACAGTAAGCAGCTTTAGGGTGCGAAGCTCTCGTAGCTGTCACAGCAGCTGGCAATGCTGACACAGACCGAGAGAAAGAGAGAGAGAGCTTTGCGCTCGTCTCTGTTTACGTATGTGCGTGGGAGCCGGAGACTGCGTTACTTTGACAGTTGGCAGTTGCCAGGGCTGGCGACTAGTGACAGCTTTGGGTGCGGTTCGAATGAAGGATACTGTGGCGCAAAAATATGGTATATATATTATGTAGTAGTAAGTAAAGTAACATTACTTTACTTACTACTCATTGGCTTAATAATTTAATCCTCTTACCTTTAAAAAAAAAATACTTACAACAGTAGTGCCAATGTTGAATATAATTGTATATGAAGACAATGGATGTATTTAAAATCCAGAGAACTATGTCTATCGAATAAAATGTAAAAAAAACTCGTATTTTTAACAATAAGAAAAATACCTTATTAAGGAAAATATATCACGCTCAATATTAATTCGAAAACCTAGACACCATTGATATTTAAAAATTTTAAGTATTGAAAAATAGCGCATTTAAAGTTAGCGCATATTTTAAATGTTTAACTATCGAAAAATAGCGCATTTAACGTTAGCGCATATTTTAAATGTTTAAGTATCGAAAAATAGCGCATTTAACGTTAAAGTACATATCGATATTATCGAGAAATCATTGAAAAATGTCAATTAACTACTTTTGTCTATTATAGATTATATAGATTATAGATTATATAGATTATAGATAGTCTGATACAAATAGCTAGATACCAATGGCTAGAACCAAACTGATTATCGATTTTTACTCAAACTAAGTATATTGCAACGTTAAAATTTCGATTTACACATCACCTTTTACGCCAAATATCAATAAATTATCGAAATCAGTTTAATCCTTGGCTTCCAGCATAACAGAATGCCCTCATCTGTGGCCCCTACTGGGTGTACCCGACCCGACCCAGCCCTGAAATTCGAAGCAACTGTTCGCCACCGTTCAAACTAAATTTATTGCAGATCAGCTGAGAGATGTTACACCCGGTTATCCGGCCACACAATACCCTCGATGTAGCTGAGGAAGGAGGAGACGCGCGTGTAGAGAGCGGGTGTTTTGGTGGCGCAGCCAAAGCCCGAGGAGATCACGCCTAGCACCGAGTAGATGCCATCCTCGATGTCCACCTCCCGGATGAGTGGACCACCGGAGTCGCCCTGGCAGGCATCCTTCTTCTGCTTCGAGTCCCCCGCACACAGCAGCGAATCGATGATGCCCCGTTTCAGGCCCCGAATGGTGCCCGGCTGCTCCGCGTAGGAGGCGTTGCACTTGTCCACCGGCACCAAGTCAAGGCCAGCGCGCAGCAGAATTTTTGACCTTGCGCGAGCTATAGATAAGGGTTTCGGATTACACACATATTTGCCATTAATAAATATAATATTTAAAATGTAGAGCTCACTGGTCACGTTCAGGACACCCCAGCCGGCGACAAAGATCTTGGAGTCCAGCGGCGGACCGGTTGTGTCCGTGTAGAGGCAGGCTGGCCGAATATTTTCCGTTTCCCGTGCCTCCTCAGCCAGTTCCAGGATGGCGATATCGTTGTACTTGCTGCTGCTCACATAGTCCGGATGGATATTGAGGTTGGCCTGAAGGACAGAGGGATTAGTAGCTACTTCTATATGGCAAAGCAAAAATGGACTCTCCGATCCTTACCACATTGATGTCCTGATAGTCCGCGTCGGGCTTCTCAATGTTCACCGCTCCCAAACGGACGAAGGACGGCACACGGCTGTCACCGGTGACACAATGGGCGGCGGTCAGCACATAGCGGCTGGCAATAAGCGATCCCCCACATTGGAAATCCACGGCTCCAAATGTGGTGTAGCCAATGGCCGCCATGTGCGGATAAATGCCCAGTCCCACAGGTACACCGCCCAGGATGTGGGGCGTTATGGACTTGATTCTGTCCTGCGATCTGATCTTTGTGCAGGCTGTTGGAGGAATGTATACAAAGGATGAAGAGGATTAGTTTAGAAGTTTTTAGAGTAGAAACGTACATATACCGAGAGGGAAAGTCCGATATGCTATATCGATCTTTCATAAATCGTATTTTTAAGTATAGTCAATTATCGCCTTTAACGTTAAAAAAAACGATATTGTCGATTAACATCCGTATTTGAAATAGTTGTCTCCTTTTTCCAATTATATTGTTCCAAAATATCAAACGGCAGATAGATTTTTCGCACATGTATCGATATGTTTAAAAGATCATTTTATATATCAAACAAAAGATCGATTTGTCGCACTTGTATCGATATGTTTAAAAGAGCATTTTATATGTCGAATAATAGACAAGGAAAAAAGAAAATCCTCTACAATTTATCGACAGAAATGTTGCGCTTAATATCATACCGAAAATAATGTAAACTTTTGATCTATCGAATTTTAAAAAATATGAAAATATTTCTTTTTACTTTAAGATATCGATATTGTCGGAAACTATTAATTTATGTGTCACATCCTCGATTATATTGTTCCGATATATCAAACAGATTATCCTAATTTATTTGTTTCTTCTTTTTGATTATATTTTTCGAAAACATTTCAATATCTCACGATAAAAATATATTTTTCGAAAACATTTCGATCTCCCACGATAAAATATCGACTTGCATATACATCTATCGATTTTCCCGTCAAATATCGACATACTGCTATTTTCCGCCCTGTATATAGTGATTTCCCTATACCCTTTGACCCCCCAATGATGTACTTCCATATTCTGTAAAAAACCCAAGCCAAGATAATGTGCAAAAGGGGAATCACCTGCCACCGCCGGACGCTCGGCATTGTCCGGAACATTAACTCGGGAGGTGGGGCTGACCGGGTTGACTGGACTGACTGTCGTCGTGGTGGCCGGACTGCGAATAAAAAAGAGGAAGTGATTATTAGGGGCTAACGATGGGTTCCGCCTGAGACAGAGACTGCATGCGGCTCCCTGGCTAAGGCCAACCATGATGTCCATGCCATAATCAAGCTCGAACCAACCGCATATCGGGCAGAATAAATTGGCCCGGTCTGGGAATCTGACTCGAACTGGGGCCGGAGTCCACGTCTGCATCCAGATGGTTGTTGGGCTCCTGCCAGGGCTGCTCCTGTCCACGGAATCGAAACGGATCGAACGGATTCGCCACTGTCGCTGGTACGGGTGCGGGTACGGTTGTGGACGATATTGGTTGCCTCGTGGGAATGCGTACTTCCCGGGCGGGCTCTATCTCCATTCCCTGCTGGCGCAACCGATCGTTAACCAGGTGGATAAGGCTCTGGTCGCCATGCTCCCTGGGCCTGTCCGAATGGACCGTTGTCATCGGCCGATTGACTATCACCCGCGGCTCAGAGTTGTCCCAACCCCAGGGCTCCATAATCCAGGATCTAACGGTGGTCGTGGTGGTACGACTTGGGAGAGGAGGCCGTGGCGGTGCTATGCCCCAGGGACCAACTCTCTGTGGTGGCATCTTCATGGATTCGTGGGTCTTCTGGGGCTTCACAGTGGTGGTGGTGGTGCTTAGCAGCTTGTTGAAGTCGAAGAAGTCCATGTTCTCGTCCAGACGTGGTTCGCGTTCCCTAGGCGGCTCCCGTTCCCTAGGTGGCTCCCGTTCCCTAGGCGGCTCCCGTTCCCTAGGTGGCTCCCGTTCCCTAGGGGGCTCCCGTTCCCTTGACGGCTCCCGTTCCCTAGGTGGCTCCCGTTCCCTAGGCGGCTCCTGTTCCATGCTCCTCTCGGAACTTGTGGCCACTGGAGCCGGACTCTTAGACGGAGTCGGAGACGGTGACGGTATCGGTGTCGGTGACGGTGACGTAGACGAACCATGACTATTCAGGGTGAAAGAAGTTAATCCTGGAACGGCCAGGGGCATGCAACATCGGCGGGCACCAAGCGCAGGCGAGACACAAACAAACACAGGCAGCGACAGCGAACAGAACAGGACACACATGGACACATGGACCGGAAAAGGACGGGGCTTACTCAGTTGGACAGCAGGGTGCTATCGGGCAGCAAATGTTCTCCTCGATCAGTCCCAGGCCACAGCTGGGCACCTGGCTAGGTGACAAAGTTTTCGACCTCAGATAACCATCGATGGTGTCACAGACGGAGGATCCACGGCAAATGCCCGGCAGATCATTCAACAATGTGCATTCATCGCCCTCTGACAAAGACAAAGTGGTAACTTAGAAGGGAACTAAGGGAAACTATTATACCTTGGAGAACTTACCATCCGCGGCTGCTGTTCGGTAGCAGCCGGCAAGCAGCAGGAGTCCAAGGTGAAGCCACCACCTCCTGGCCGTGGGCATCTTTGTTAAGCTGGAATTCGAGGAGCTTCATCAGAATATAGTACCTCAAATTATGCAAAAATTTGTATTTATTTTTGTTATTATTTGGTTTGTTTCCCTCGCCTGATTACAGCAAAGCCATTGACCCACTTATTGTTTTTTATTACTTTTGCCGGAGGAAAACAAGATTTCTTATTGAATTGACAGGTTTTTTTAAGTCATTCTCGGGAAGATTTCTCTCCCTCTTTCCCTCTCTGTCTCTCTATAATGAGTACTTATTCCGCTGTAATAAGCTTTAGACAAAACGATTTGCAATCATTAAATAAGTGCATTCCTAATAAATTCTAATAACTAAAGTATTTCTGTGAATTTCTAATTAACATTTCTCATTTCGTTATCAATTTCCCGCTAATAACCCTCTGCCAGCTATCGCCTCTAATCAGCTTCCGGTTTTCCTGGACATGGTAATGATTTCCCCTTGTAAACAACCAACGGAAGTCAAGGCCCCAATGGCATGCAATGTGCTGCTGCTCCCTCTCCGGTCTCCGGTCTGTGGTCTTCATCCTCCTCTGACCACCACTGTAAACCCTCGTCGCCTTATCGATAACGCACCTTTGACACGACCTTTTTCACGGTTCCTGATAACGGGATTCGTTTACTTATCGATGTTTATTATTGAGTTAATACACACGGACGCCAACCACACAACACAACACAAAACAAAACAAACAAAACAGAAGAAACAAAATTAAAAAAATAAAAAAAAATAAAGAGCACACACGAGAGAGTGTAGAGGAGACAATAAAAAGCTGAAAACCGGTGGCTATCTCTGGTCAAAATGAAACGCAAACAACACACAAATCGCGAACGGGGGCTGGCTCTGACCGGTCAGCAACGCATCGCCGCAGCAACTGAAGCCCAGCTTGGGGCGGTAGCAAGAAGCGCCGGGTCCGGCAGCTGATAGCACCCAAAGGCAGTCGTTGTCGTCGTCGCCGCCGCTCCTCTCACCCCGACCACTGAACCGGTTTTCCCTGCCCTCCCAGCAGCAGCGGCAGCCGTTTCGGAGAACGCCATCCGAACAAAGCTTTATAATACAAAAAAAGAATAGCAACAGCAGCCTGCAATTAGCGAATTCCCCGCTCGAAGCTCTCGGTGCAGACTACAGGATACCCTTTAAGCTTAGATGGGCACAAGGTGCCACTTTCAGATCCCAGAAATCTTTTCGTTATATGAAAAACCTCAATACAAGTCGAGGACTTCAACTTAAGACTTCATCATGACTATGGCTTCCACATTCCTAGTCTTAATCTCTTTTAAGCCTAGATGGGCACCTAGTTTCACTTGCAGCTCCCAGAAATCTTTTCGTTATAAGAAAAACCTCAATACAATTCGAGAACTTCAACTAAAGACTTCATCATGACTATGACTAACACATCCCAATTGTATTATTGCAAGGTATTCCTCGTATTTAAGCCTGGATGGGCACCTAGTTTCACTAGCAGCTCCCAGAACTATTTCGGTTATGTATTGAAGAAGGTAAGAAAAAAGCCAACACCAAATCGATGGCTTAAATCCCAAGACTTAAGACTTAATCATAACCATAACTCCCATATTCCTAGTAAGTGCCCAATATCTATACATCCTTTAAGCCTAGATGGGCACCTAGTTCCACTCCCAGCTCCCAGAACTCTTTTCTTGATGTATTAAGGCTTCCACATCCCTAACATCCCCACGTAGTAATATGAGTAGTTCCATTAACTTAAAGCAATGAGTTTTATTTTTCAATTTGATCGATTGATTGGTGGATAAATCACAGAATTTTCTAAATGCCAATTTGGTGTGTTGAGCTTGGTGTGGACCCTGAGCCTGGCCTCCTCCATCACAGTATCTGGTTATCCGGCCAGACTATCCGTTCGATGAAGTCCAGGAAGGAGGCCACGCGTGTGTAGAGACCCGGCGTCTTGGTGGCACACCCAAAGCCCGAATTGATAATGCCCAGGATCGTGTAGACGCCCTCTTCGATGTTCACCTCACGGATAAGCGGTCCACCGGAGTCACCCTGGCAGGCATCCGCCAGCTGCCTCTTGTCCGCCGCACACAACAGCGAATCGATGACGCCCTCCTTTAGATTTCGGACGGCACCGGGCTGCTCGGCATAGGATACATTGCACTCGGACAGAGGCACCAGCTCCAGAGCAGCTCGCAGTAGAATCTTCGAGACATAGCGAGCTGTGCGGGGGGAGATCATGGAGAACGGAAAAAGTTATCAAGGAGGGAATGGTATATAGACCCCCGACTTGATTCCCACACTCACTGGTCACATTGAGAACACCCCAGCCGGCCACAAAGAGTTTGGAGTCCAGTGGCGGATCCCTGGGATCTGTGTGAAGACAGGCGGGACGGATGTTGTCCGTCTCGGTGATTGCGTTGGCCAGCTCCAAGATGGCCACATCGTTGTACTTGATATTGCCCACATAGTTCGGATGGATCGTGACATTGCGCTACATATATTATTATTGTATATTATTAACGATATTAATGCCTTGCCACCAGATCAAGCTACTTGCCACATTGACATCCACGTAGTTCTTGTCGGGCACCTCCACATTCACCGCTCCCAGGCGGACAAAGGCCGGCATAAGGCTGTCCGTGTAGACACAGTGGGCGGCGGTAAGGACAAATCGCTTGGATATAAGCGAACCGCCGCACCGGAACTCGAAGCGATCGAAGGTCACAAAGGCAATGGCCGCCATGTGGGGATAAACGCCGGGATCGACTGGTATGCCGCCCACAATGTGGATGACGAGACGGTTGTTGTTCTGATTCCTCAGCCGGTGCTCCTCCTGCATCCGTTTGCAGGCTGTACGGAGAAGGATACAAAAGATACATAAGAAATTATATCTTGTAGAAGATTGAAGCTTACCCGCCACAGCTGGACGATCGGTGGACTCATTTGACACATCCACACGAACCAAGGGTCCCTGCACACTCGTCCTTCTCGTTGTAGTGCTTGTGGGGGAGACAGTGGTAGCCAGAGTGGGGATACTTGTCGGTGGGCTAGTCAGGGGGAGACAATAAGTAGGATTAAGGAAGGGATTAAGCCAGGGATTAAATAACTCCTAAATGAATCTGAAAGATATAGATATATGTGTGTATCTATGCCTACCCATTGGCACAGCAGGGCTTGGCCGGGCAGCAGATGATCTCGCCCCACACCCCCAGGCCACAGCTGGGCACATCGGTGATCGTGAGGGCGCCGGACTTGATATAGCCATCGATCGTGGGCTCGCAATCGTTGATGGTGCGACAGATACCGGATATGCTGCTGGTCACATTGCAGGCATCGCCCACTGCAACGGAAACGGGAAGCTACAAATTCGCCATTTTGTTGTGAAAGAAAATTAAAGGGAAAACCTACCCTTTCCGTCGCCCTGAACGGAGCAAATAGCGACGAAGACGAGCAGGATGAAAGGCAGCATCCTTGAAGGTAACTAGAGAAAGTGATCAGTGATAGAGTAACTGTGAGACTTCTCTTATTTCCAGTTAATAAAAACAAGCCTGTTGTCTGTTGTTTATAATATAGGCCCCGCCATTGACCGACTTTCGATTATATTGATAATACTAAATATGAGGTCACCGAACAGCAATCGCTCGCTACAAACACAATTAAAAAGTCATGCTGTACATGGTTCGGGGTAGGGTAAAGCCTGGAGATAGTATTTTTTTTTTTTTTAGGAATTTCACCATCTTGCAGAGGACAGGTCGCCTCGAATGAATCACCAGAGCTTCGGGCACTCCGTATATATATAATATATATATATATCTCCTATTTTTTTTTTTTGGCTCCTGTAATCAGCGCTGATATCGCTCATAATTTCGTTTTGACAAACCCGCACTGATTGGGCGCACTGTGTTTACCAAAAATTAATTTTGAGTGGCATTACCTATGTCTAAGTCCTGGTGTATCGGGATTTTCTACAGGTTTATATTATATGTTCGTTATCAAAAGGCACAGCCCTTGCAATTATGATGTGTGAAAGCAGGCCCTGATAACGGACGACGTATCGCTAATTTGAATATGAAAACAACAAGCTGGAGGAGCTGCCAAACCGGTGTCCGGATCGGATCGGAACGGAGCGGATGTTATGGCACTAATCGCGGCAGAATCTGACCGCTCGGTAAGGCAACGCCGGAGCAACTGCTCCACCAAGGCGGAGACGAGTCCAACAGCTCCCAGCGATTTACATGATTGCTCCTCTCTCTCTCCAGTCCATTCTCTCGGTTTCTCTCCCGGACCGGTTTGGCCTCGGGCGGATAATAGAATCAAAGCAAGAAACGTTCCAAAACGATCCGAACAGAAGCTGTGTGGCTATTAACAATTTCTCAGCCAAGTGGAATGAATCCATTATGCTTCTTAACAAGCCACAGCTAAACGTTAACAAAAAAAACTATTTTTGCCAAGAAAAAAACCCAAGAACCATGACTAACACCCATTCAAGGCTATGATTTTGGATTGACTTGCATTTGGGGAATACAGAAATCGGGAAGTCTGGGACTCCAAACTGGCTTACAACTGGAATTACAAGTGTTTAATTTATGCGTGAATATCGTGAGTAAACACACGAGATGCGCTATATATAGAATGCTCCACGAGCAGTTTTTATACCTTAAATATACCTTAAAATAAATCGATTAAATAAGAAAGGTTTTTTTTTAAATGTTATATAGGTCGCGGTTCACGATAACAGATACATATCGTTTTGTCAGCAAAGAGTTTTTCGCTTCCCCCACGAAATACCCATCAGTCTTGTACATTTAAATATTATATTTATATATCGAAGCAGAGGTGCTTACTCTACTAACATACACTGAGGTTGACAGTAATTTGGCATACAACGTTTCACATATTGGTATCGTTCGTTCTCTTCACGCTGGCTCTCCCGAAAAGTACAGTCACGCGACCAGTGTGGCCATGCACTGTGCAGGTCTAACCATGCTGTGTTCATCTCCTCGTCTTCCTTTATATCCTAAACTATCAGCCATAACTAAATCGGATATGATGCGAGGTAGCTCCTCCGATCTGCCCCCAGCTACTAAGACTGCTGCTCCCGTTCCACGAATCGCCTTAGCTCCGGACTGAGCAGACTGGTGTAGTACATGACCCGGCTGTCGCATTCGGCGCCCGTGGGCGTGGCAATGCCCAGAACACAGCGACTGCCACCGGGTCGAATCAGGTGAAGGACACTGCCCACGGAGGCGGGACAGGGTGCACAGGTGCTGTCATTGGAGGGACGCTGCAAGGCAGACTCCCCGCCCAACGGAGCTAGGCAGATGTGTGAGCTGCCCAGCTCCTTGACACCGCCATAGTTGGGCAGATCACCGCAGGCCCAGTTGGGGCGCAACTGCATGGGCAACTCGTATAGCGGACAGTCGGTGGCTGGAATAGAAAGGAGATGGTTCATAGGAGGGTGTCTCTCTCTCTCTAGAGCTCAATCTTACCTTCGCCCTTGCCCCAGGCCACGGCCACTAGGCTGCCGCTCATCTGGAGCCGGGTCAGCTCGAACTGGCTGCAAATGGGAGCAAGGCTCACATTCGCCGTGCTTCCCTGCCCCAAGCGCAGGGGATTCTCCAGCCGGATGAGGGCCAGATCCTTTTGGAATTGAGCCAGGCGCTAAAATACAGAGAGATTTCGATTTATTTAAAGGAAATCTCTTAAGAGGTAGAGATAGGAAAGTATCTCAAGATCAAACTCACCACGATATCCGCCAGATAATCCTCGTCGACGTCCACATCCCGCATGTCGGCCACCCCGAATACAGCATGACTGGGCCTCTCGCAGCCGGCGGCGCTGAGGAGGAGCTGCGGTGTCAACACCAGAGCGGAGCAATGGTGCAGATGCCCGTCAAAAGCCGCATTCGGATGGGCCAAGGCGCCCAAGTGCCGATAGTGAGGCAGCAGTACATCCGCCCGGGCAATGGCGGCCGCCTCCACGGAGGACTCACTGTCCGGTCCCAGCCTGGTATTGGTCAAGACTCGCGGCTCCAGTGGCAGGTCGAGTGGACAGCAAATGATCTCCTCGTGCGTGCCTTCGCGGCATGTCGTCACATCCTCGTCCCGCAGGCGACCCTGGTTGAGGAGCGTGTCCAGACTGGGGCAGGCGGACACGACCAGGCATTGACCGTTGTACAGAGGAGCGCTGCACTCAGCTCCTTCGGAAGTGTCGCGCAAGGTGATGCTGTCACGTGTCGGCCGCTGCGGTAGGGCGGATCTGGAGTCCTGAACGTACTCACGGTCAGTCTGGAAGATGGACAACCAGTCGTTGTCGACAGCAGGAGGAGCAGGTGTAGTAGTTGTGGTAGTTGTAGTAGTTGTGGTTGTGGTTAACTTTGGATCCATGGCATCCATGCGCACCGGGCTGAGGGCATCCTCCACCGGACAGCAGATCTTCTCGCTGCGAATGGTGAAGCCGCAGTTCATCACGGTCTGGGTGGTGAGACGTCCCGCTCGGAGATGTGAGGGCAATGTCTCGCAATCCTCCACGGCCTGGCAGCGACTGCGATAGTTTTCCGTGGGACAGGGGTCACCCACTGCAACAAGAAGTGATTAGGATAACTAGAGAAATTAACTTAATATAACTTAACGAGAATTAATTAGAATAAATATGAATAATATACAAAAGAAACATAGATCATTATAGAGTTATATTAGATAATATGGGATATAAATAATATGAAGCAAGATATATAATGTCAGGGACTTCGGGCAGTGGTTCCCAAAGCCCTGACTCCAGAATCGGTCAATTCTCCGCCCGGCCTCACCATGCACATGTACAGAATGTCTAACACGCACCAGTGTAGGTCACACTATTATTTTGTATCACTTTTATA
>JAEIIG010033004.1:0-10012 GCA_018904695.1 Drosophila parvula | reverse complement strand
TGATATGATGATATATCGCTTAATAAATACTTTTTAGCTCCATGTTTTCTAGCCTCACATAAATTATAAATCATAGAATCTATAAAAATATTATTTCAAGAAAGAAACTTGTTAGTTTACTGTTTAACTAACTATCCCAACCAAATTAACCATTCAGATTTTCTGTAGAAACTAATTTCAATCAAAGAAATTTATTTATGATTAAACTCAGTGGTGTTTGTGTTCTTACATTTCCATATTAAAAGGTATTGAATATTCGTTTTTGAAGTTATTTTTAGTTATTTTAGACTAAGGTCTGATCTTGGCAACATACACTTCATGTAATATTTATTTATTTATTTATTAATTGTAGCTTAGAATTAATTCTACAGTAGGCAGAGCATTTGAGGCCTTCAGGCTGTAATAATTTCAGGTTTATATTTAGCATGGTCTTGACATTTGTTTTTTATAGCAACATAATGTAAGAGTCAAATAAAGCCACCCCGTTAATTCCCTTTAAAGTTCCAGAGAAAAATCGAGTTAAGGAATTTCGAAAGATCGTTGTCGCTATGGAAATACTTTTTGTTTGGTAGAACGTTGCACCCCCTTGTCATTCTAATTTGAAAGTCAGAAAACAGTCCTTAAGAACCTGGGCTGCAACACCCCTAAGCAATGGCATGTCCTGGAACAGTCAAACAGGCTCTCCTCCGTTCGACCCTAGAAATAATGATAGTTGTAGGAGGTGTAAGCCAAGCAGCCAACTGGTTTTTCAAATAGTCAACGGCGGCGGGTAAGGAGCCAACGGAGAGTAACGAAGCGGAAAGTAACGAAGTTTTCCAACCCCCACACACAGGCACACACGTGCATTAACCGAGGCAGCTGCTCAGCTGCGATCTCCTCGAGGCTCGAGCGCCTGTGTCCACATAATAATAACGCACAAGTGGCACGGGCTACAATGCTACGGGGTTCGGTTCGGTTTGGGATTCGGATCGTGTGCCACACGATCGGCCAAAGACTAAGAGAGGAAGTGCCGGCATTATCTCGTCGAATATGTATGGTTACGCTGGGTGGGTTGGCTCTGGTCTCTTGGCTCTTGGCTCTTGGCTCACGGTTCTCGGTGCTCCCGGTGGTGGCCATTTAGTTGTTTGTACCATATCATGCTGAGCGGACGGTTAGGCTGGGATAGTCTGTGTCGCCTGTGAAAGTGTCTGCCTGCCGCGGATTGGTATATATGTATGAGGAAGTGTAGATAGATAGACCGTTATGGATGCCCTACTGATTGTCATTCTTGCACTTGGATTATTCCAGAGAGGTACTACTTGGTGCGAATTTTTCGCGGCATTTGTAAATACGATTTAGTATTCGGCGGTGAACTATTTTTAAATAAAGAAATGAAATCATTTCATCGGGCAAAAAGCGTGTATATAGGCGAATGTACATCGTACAAACCTTGAGAAAAATAATGACAAATCGGATATCTATAAATACATGTGTATACCTACAGTTTTGAGTGAACAAAACGCACATTTCGGCAAATGTAAACAAGTGGTTACTGTGATCGCAACAATATATATACATATTTAAGATCCTTTTTAATCATAATCTATAAAAAAGGACCTCCGCTTCAAATGTGACAAAAGATACAAGTTTTCTTTGGAATACTAAATGTAAAATTATATGCCACAAATGAAGGACGTTGTTAAATGTAATTTAAATTACTTAAATATAATAATACTGGTAATACTGGTACAGTGAATATAATTTAACGAATTTCAATATAATAAAGATGTTTTCTTGAAGTGTTTTCAATAACAGTATCTGTGCCTGTCTGGAAATATTTGAAGCTAACAAAAACGGAGACACAAGTCGACTTTTACGTGGAAAATTTGGCACACATGACAAACTACCAAATGAAAAATGTTAAAATTTTCTTGGCTTTTTGTTTGTTATTGGTATCTATTTTTAAGCGAAACGACGGGCATCTGTTCACACAAATTTTTGCTTTTCGTAAATGTAGAAGCTTTTTCGCCAACGGCAGCCACATATATAAATATGTTTGTATACATATGGTGATAAATGTGTTTTGGATTGGCATATATACCAAACACAGCACTCCAAACAATGCCAAAGCGCCTAGTTTCAAAATTTGGCAAAGTCTTGACTAACTGAAATCATTAAAAAAGCCAATAAAACCTGTGAAAACACTGTTGCATATATGTAGCTTGTTCAATTCCTTTTTCTTATCTTAAAAGAGCATATTCTATTTCTCATATTTATTGTTTTTAGAAGCCCTTGGCTATCCAACAAGAGATGAGTCCGACGCCAAGATCATTGTCCTTCAAAACGAGGAAATGAAACCAACTATTTTGGACTGTGATTACGAAATCGAGGGCAAGCCCACGTTTCTCACAGTGAAGTGGTTCAAAAACGATAAAACCATTTACCAATGGATACTGGGGAAGGCACCAGCACCGATCGTTAGTTTGCTAATTAACCGACTTATAAACAAGTTAAATACAATAATTACTCTCTGTGTATTACAGCCCGATTACAAGGACGCTGTGGATAGTTCCTATGAGAGCTCCAGGGATCCGAACAAGCAGTACAGTTCGCTGGCTCTCATTAATCCCACGATAGAAACAACGGGGGACTACAAGTGCGTGGTTCACACCGATATCGAGTCCTTTACTAGTTACCAGCGGGTACAGGTCGTCGATGTGCGCAACTTCACGCTGAATCTGCACCACAACAAGATTCACAACGAGACGCAGCTGGAGTGCACAGTGACGAATGTGTATCCCCGACCAGCCATTACGATCCAGTAAGGATTAAGCACCATTCTATTGGGTTAATCTCTCATATTTATCCATTGCGCAGATCCAGCGATGACGACGTGGTGAAGCGGGAGCCCAGTGTGCATGAGGATGCGGAGGGTTACTTCAATGCCAGCGTCGTGGTGGCCGTCTACGATACGGATGATGATCCCGATGCCTATCAGTGCATAGTACAATTTGAGGGCTACTCGCAGAACCTGACGGTAACGGGGACTTCGACGGGTTCATCGGGTCTCAGTCACATCGACCTGAACCTGTGGCTATTTTGTTGTCTGTACTATCTGCTTTCCAAGTTGAAAGTCGTCCTTTTCTAATTTTAAATAAAAGAAGTTGTTGATATATTTATTGTTACTAAAATAATGTTTATTGAATTCTGTTTGCCATTCAACTATCTCTCTTTTTTATGGCCCCTTCGGCTTGGTAATCCATTTTGTAAATAAATACGAATGCTTCACACAATCCACCGACTATGTAGGTTAACTCTCAAACTGTTCACGGTCCTCTCTCTCTCTCTCTCTCTCTCCAGCTCTGACGCCGTCACGGAGGGAGATATATTAATAAGAATCTTATGGATTACGAATCTACAACTGTTGTTCCGCCCTTGGTCGTTTGACATTTAGTTAAAATAACGTTGCTCTGCAGCGCACAAAATCGAGAAAAAGAAAGAAACGATCGGCCGAATTCCGGGAATATTAAGAATATATATATCATCTGTTTATTGATATGTGGGACTCGAGTCCAGCAGCAGACTGGAGGAGGAACAGCCGTTGAGATAGGCCTTGTGCAACTTGGTGACGAACTCCTTGTCGTTTTGTATTAGGTATGTGAAGGCCTGCACGAACTGTGTCGAGTTCAGCGGCTGCACGCGGTGCGCCTGCTGCTCCGGATTCCCATTAGGGGCATCAAACATAGTGGGCGGCATGAGAGCCGGCTTATCGCCGGCCAATAGCAGCCGCAGGCACTTACCGGCATCGTCGTTGGCCATGAGGGCCGACGACGATGGGGCACTTGATGGGGCAACGAAGCTTGGGCCTATCTTCAGCTCACTGAGTAGTGACAGGGGCGGAGCTTTCGACTTCTGGCCCGGCTGGACCTTCTGGAAAGGCGATATTCGGTTTTCGGAAGTGCGCGTCTGCTCGCCGCTCCCGGCCAATGGAATCAGGTTCAGGTCCTCACCCGGCGTGGCCGCCCGCTGCTGCTTCTCCAGCTGGTCAACGGACAGCGGCTGGACGCGATGGAACTGGGTCTCCACCGTGGCCTGCTTCGCCGACTCGAAGAACTTGAGAACGTTGCCAGCCGTCACGTTTTCCGATGGCGTCTTCGGTTGCTCGCCGCTCACCTGTGCGTTGTACTCCTTTTGCGCCTTGCTGAGCATATTGAATATGCTAGCGTTGTCCTGCTTGGGGTTGGGGAGCGTCGGGGCGGAGCGCGGCACCTGGCCGTTGGTGTCCGCCCTATCCCGATTCTTTAGCAGGCCGTTCACCAGGCTGCTAATGCGATCACACTCCTCGCTGTTGTAGAACCAGAAGCCGCGGATCCGCGAACGCTCATTGCGGTACAGCAGGAATGGGGGCTGCGACTGCAGCTCCAAGCTGCCGGTGATTGGCTCCACGAAGGAGGTGGTGTTCAGCCGGTTGTTAATGAATATGCTGTGGAACGGCTCCGCGTTGCGGTGATATATGAAGAAGGCACCCTCCACGTCCGTCTTCTCCCATTCGTTCTGCGTCGAGTTGAAGGTGTAGAAGGCGACGTGCGAGGACGAGTCCACGATCTCCTTGGCGTAGGGATCTATCTTCTTGATGGCTGATAGATTCATCCGGGTAATGCTTTCGTCGGCCATCGTTATCGTGATCGTATTGCTATGGTAATTATCAATTATTGCAATTATTTGTAAATTCAACAATCCCTTACGTATATATATAATATGCACATACGCAATTTTCCCGTCTGGAAATATCGATAGAACGCAGCTCGATTGGATGCTGTTTCCACTGACCTGCATTTCGGCAGCATATGCAAGGAGTAGATGCAGATTCAGGGAATCTCCAAATGATTACATTTTAAAGGTAATTAAATATTATTCAAGGGTATATTTGCAATTAAAAAAATTTAAGCCAAATAATTTAAGTTGAATTTAAATTTCGATAGATACGCCAATATTTTACAGTTGCCAAGGACTGGAACGATGTCTATCGAGTTAGGTCACACTAACAACAAACTGGCGGGAAAACATATTGATAGCAACGCTATTCTTATTTGTTTATAAACTTTCTCAAAATGCAAAAGTCCATAACGTAAATATGTTTATTCTATGTAACACGTGATTATCAATTAAATTTGCTTTTTAATTCAGCTCTTTTTTTAAGAAAAAGGGTGATGCCACGGACAGCCCCTCGCCACCGAAAAAAGTGCCCAAGTAAGCTCAAACTATTTCCAATTTTTTTGTTTTTCATTTTATTAATGCAATTATTTGAATAACCGCAAGACTGGATAAGAAAGACGAGCTGCTGGATGAGCCCATTATAAAGACTGAAGATGGATCCCCAGAAGTTAAGCCGAAGGCGGAACGCATGTCAGTATCGCCAGAGGAGAAGACGACTGCCACGAAGAGGGTCAAGGAGGAGGAGTCGGATGCCACCGACAGGAAGATCACAACCATAGGTCTAAACTCCACCTCAAAGGACGGCAAAGAGGACGTGGAGAACTATGACCCCTCCAAGGACTCTTATCATCCGCTGAAGCACGCCTACTGGCAAGACAAAAAGGTGTAAGTAATGATTATAAATTTATTACTTAGTAGGTATCTGAAGGAATATCTCTCTAATCCGAACTCTTCCCTGGCAGAACTCCCTACTTGGCTTTGACCCGCACATTCCAGGTCATCGAGGAGACCAAAGGCCGCCTCAAGATGATAGACACCCTGAGCAACTTCTTCTGCTCAGTGATGCTGGTCAGCCCCAGTGACTTGGTGCCCAGCGTATATCTCAGCATCAACCAGCTGGCCCCCGCCTATGAGGGTCTGGAGCTGGGCCTGGCCGAGACCACGCTAATGAAGGCTATCTGCAAGGCCACGGGTCGGAATTTGGCGCATATCAAGTCGCAAACGCAGTTGACTGGCGACCTGGGCATTGTGGCCGAGCAGTCGCGCGTTTCGCAGCGCATGATGTTCCAGCCGGCGCCGCTGAATGTGCGGGATGTGTTCAGGAAGCTGCGGGACATAGCCAAGATATCAGGGCAGCCAAAAATGGATCTCGTGTACAACATGTTTGTGGCCTGTCGCTCGTCGGAGGCGCGCTTCTTCATCCGCTCGCTGATCGGCAAGCTGAGGATCGGCATTGCCGAACAGAGCCTGCTCACCGCCCTGGCGATTGCCCTTGTCAAGAAGAACCACATCGACGACTGTAAGGCCAGCAAGGTGCCGGATGTCTACAAGGATGAAATAGCAGAGACCACATTGCTGCTAAAAACTGCCTACAGGTGGGATCGAGGACATCTGCTGCCTGCGAACTGAGTTACTCACTGATGTTTCTGCCTTTCAGCCAGTGTCCCAACTACGACATCATCATCCCGGCCATACTGGAGTACGACATAGGGGAACTGCAGTCACGCTGCCCCATGCATCCGGGCATGCCGCTGCGTCCCATGCTCGCCCAGCCCACCAAGGGCGTCCATGAGGTCTTCGAGAGATTCGGCGGCATGCATATCACCTGCGAGTGGAAATACGACGGCGAGCGGGCCCAGATCCATTGCAACGAGAAGGGCGAAATTAGCATTTTCTCGCGTAACTCGGAGAACAACACGGCCAAGTACCCGGATCTGATTGCCAGGAGCAAGGGCTTCCTCAAAGGCCCGCTGGAGTCCTATATCATAGACAGCGAAATCGTGGCCTGGGACGTGGAACGGAAGCAGATTCTTCCGTTCCAAGTCCTTAGCACGCGCAAGCGCAAGAACGTTGACGTCGAGGAGATCAAGGTCCAGGTCTGCGTCTACATATTCGATCTCTTGTACATAAACGGCCGGGCTCTGGTGACTCAGAATCTGTCAGAGCGCCGCAAGCTGCTGCTGGAGCATTTCCAGGAAGTTGAAGGCGAGTGGCAGTTCGCTACAGCTCTGGACACCAATGACATGGACGAGGTGCAGCAGTTTTTAGAGGAGTCCGTTAAAGGTTTGTCTACTGCTTCTCAGTTTCCATTTGGTTAATAATTAATTAATCCATTAATTAAAGGCAACTGCGAGGGCCTGATGGTAAAGACGCTGGACGAAGAGGCGACCTATGAGATCGCCAAGAGGTCGCGCAATTGGCTCAAGCTGAAGAAGGACTACATATCCAATGTGGGCGACTCCCTGGACTTGGTAGTCATTGGCGGCTACAAAGGCAAAGGCCGCAGGACGGGCACCTACGGCGGATTTCTGCTCGCCTGCTACGACACAGAGAACGAGGAGTACCAGAGTATATGCAAGATTGGAACAGGTACATGCCCATCTCTCAATCCCCAATCTCATGCCAAATCTAAACAGATTCCCTCCATTTCAGGCTTCACTGATGAGGACCTGTTGGCGCACTCCGAATTCCTGGGCAAGCATGTCGTCAGCGGCGCCAAGTCCTACTACAGATACGATCCCAGCCTGGAGCCTGATCACTGGTTTGAGCCGGTCCAGGTGTGGGAAATCAAGTGCGCCGATCTCTCGCTCAGTCCCATTCACCGAGCAGCCATTGGGATTGTGGACGGTGAGCGTGGCATATCGCTGCGCTTCCCGCGATTCATCCGCATCCGTGACGACAAGAACAGCGAGAACGCCACGGATGCCAACCAAGTAGCCCACATGTATCAATCCCAGGACCAGGTTAAAAACAACCAAAAGACATCCACGCAGATGGAAATGGAGGATGAGTTCTACTGATCGTTTATTCAACAATAAAGTTATGTTTCCGCTATTTGACCATGCTGGCCGAGTTGGCACTGTTGCTGCTTTCGGAGGACTTTGAGATGCGACGAGCTTCCAGCTGGTCTTCCTTGTTCGCCTCCTGGGGCTTTGGTTTGTTGTAGTTGTTGTTGCGGCGACCAGACCGCTTGTTCTTCTTGCCCACCTTCTCCTCCACCACCGAACAAGAAGCCTCGCCATCTGAGCCTTCCTTACCAGCATTTTGGGGCAACTCCTCGGATCCCATGCGCGGCCCGCGTACCTTAGGTTGGTAAATGGCCAGCGAGGGGCGATCCTGTCACGGATACATGTGAGTTTTATTAACATTTTAAGGATTTAAGTAAGATTTTTGAAGGGAAAAGAAACCCACCTTGTTCCGAATACGCCGCTCTTCGGAGGCTCGGAATTGCGCCGCCTTGAGGGCCTCCTCGGCATTTGTTTCCTGGGAGCTACCTGCTTCCGCCGACGCCCCCATACCGGAAGCGGCTTGTATGAACTTTATGACAGTGTCCGGAACATCGCTGCCCTTCTTGGAGTCTGTACTCCCAGCCTTTAAAGTATTTGGTCCTGCATTGGCGCCGTCTTTTCCTTCAGCTTTGTTTTCTTTTTTCAGAATGACAATGTCTTTGTCCTTGTATTGCTGCTTGGGGCCCTTATCCTTGCCGCCGAAAGTCTTATCCTTTTCGGGCTTAACATCCCCTTTCTTCTTATCCCGCTTGGCCATTTTACGTAGTTCGTGCTCCTCTCGGCGCCGCTGATCGCGCTCCGTGCGGCGTTTCGAGCGTGACGACTTGGCCGCTTTGTTGCCTTGTGCTGCTGCTGCTGCCGTAGCAGACATCTCTTTGCCATCTTTACTGTCCTTCTTGGCGGCCGGCTTCTTACCGTCACCGCCTCCAAGCTCCTCGCTCTTACTGGTTTCCGCCTGCTCCACGAGGCGAAGCTGCTTCTGCTCCTCACGCTGCTTGCGCTTCTCCTCGTTACGCTTGCGCGCCTCCTCTCGACGTTTTTCCTTCTTGTTGGCCAAGTACTGGAGGAGGGGAGTGGACTTAATCTTTTCATCTGTTCTGCGATCGATTGTGAAATCAATCTTGACGTCACCCAAGCGACCCGCCTCCTCCCGCTCGTTGGCCAGCCGCTGAATGAAGTCCTGGTAGTGGGATTCGGACTCAATGGTATTAACTTTCCCATCGTCGTTCCTGGCCCTGTTCTTGAGGAAGCTTTGAAACGGTGCGTACTCCACGTTGGCCACGTACTCAACACCTCTGGTGTCGACGAAGACGTAGCCGTCGAATCGGTTACGGAACTGCAACACTTCGTCAATGTTCTTCATCGACATGTCGATGTAGGCGCGGCAGGTTGCCTCATGTCCCAGTGACCAGTCCGCCGCGCAGTAGTAGTAGGCGTCACTCTCGGGTAGCGGACCCACCTGGTCCAGGAATTCCGCTTCTGTCATCGTAGGCGGCAAGTGCCGCATGACGATCTACAAGTTGGGCGATGCAATTACAAAATTCACTTAATTGGTGCAGCTCTAGTACAATACCTTGACCACGCGACTGGCTTTGTCCCTTCTCTCCTTGCGGCGGTTTACCCTGGGTTTGTCCGGATTGCCTTTCGGCATCTCCTCAGCAGTAATTTCAGACATTTCCGTTTCTCAATAACTCAAAACTTTGTGTTTACATTCCAATGAAAAAGCAACCGATGGAGATGACACTTTCCAGTGTCAAACCAAACATTATTAATGGAAAATATCGAAGGAAAATCGATAGCACTAATGTTTAAAACAATAGAACTGAAAGCATTTTATAAAAATTATGCTGTTTTAAACAACTTCATTAAGAATTGTTTATGTTTTCAAAAATGTTTGTTATTCTCGACACTTTGTTTTATGTGGCGTATGCGATCGATAACTGGCCTTTCTGAAGCCACGTTCGGGCTCAAGAAATCGATATTTTACCATGCCTAGCCAGGATCAGTTCATCTGTTTCCCTCTCTTTCTCGCATCTCACCAGCTTGATTTTCAAACGTGTCTATAGTTATCGGCAACTTAAATTGTGTTTCGACTGGACAGGATGAACACTTTTAATTGTCCCATGGGATTGTCCCTGGAGTGCTACGTGTGCGCCAAGAATAAAGCGCAAACTTTGCAAACACAGCGATCTTCCGCCAAACACGGCACATCGGTGGACAATAAGAAACTACTCGACAATGAGTATAAGACTCCAGAAGTTATTTGCAAAGGTTGCAAGGTGCAGCGATATTGCAGCTTGGCCCATCTC